>JAFIDM010070177.1:0-16380 GCA_023159025.1 Thereuonema tuberculata
ATTCTTATGTTTCAATACGATTGTTTTAGTTACTAACAATCTCATTATAATAATATTCTCCGAGCTTAATGTTTTAAGAACCCTATGATGCTTAAAACATTAAGCTCGGAGAATATTATTGTAATGAGATTGTTAGTAACTAAAACAATCGTATTGAAACATAAGAATTGTAGAGTTTATTGCGCAGTTTAAGAGTTAATCATGAGTGAATTTATCATGATGTATTCAAGGAAATATTCTCCGAGAAGTCACGATATTTCCTTGGTGTTATCAAAGTGTTCTGTATGTTGCGGAGGCCGCCATATTGATTCATGTTCGAATCATCTGAAAGTAATCTGATCTTTAAGGATATAGGATCAGTTTATTCAAAGTGGATTACATCGTAAAGTTCAACTAGCTTAAAAAGGTGGATTTGTAAGTATATTCTTTCTATTTTGAACACGATACAAAGAGACTACACACTAACGTTGATAGGACGAATAGAACATTTTGAATATGTGTCATTAGTTTGCGATTTATGATTCGACAATGCGTTTTTGACTTGAAGTTTGACAAGTAGTGTTTCCAGAAGACATTTAACTTGAATAGATTAAAGTTAGTGAGAATCACAAATTCACAAAGAACATCTAAGGATTAGGATTCCTTTATTGCAAGAGATTTTCACGAACTATTAGAAGTTACAGAACGCGTATTAATTAACTTTTGTTGAATCACCTAGGAAGATAAAATATATGTACCCTTGAGTTAGTAATGTACGAAAGTTATACTACGATACAAAGCCGAAAAGAGCAAATGTATTATTTAGGAATATGTTTATAAATACTTATTATTGAAGATAAGTCTATTCCGTATTTGAAAGTCAAGTGTGAATTTATTCCTTAGATAATTATAAGATAATCATACTGTTCATTCCTACAGGAAATCAACTTATTAAGAATAGGGATATATATATATAAAAATACAAAAGTTTTAAAATCTTCCCTATATATAGTGTTTTCTTTCCACAAAAAGTTCTACCAATTTATTGATTTGACAAACATATTGTTCGTAACAAAACACTTTAGACTGTGAAAGTGTGTTAAAGTAATGGTTAATTTCATTTTAAATCTTTTTTTTCAAATCGTTATTAAAAATTGTTTATGAAAACAAATATTCCGTGAATCAATTCTTCTGGATCCCCTAAGGATTCATCCACGCCCCTCTTGAAGATTGCAATCACAGTTTGAGAAGAACTGATTTATAAAATTCATTCAAAGGCTAGTGTTTGTTACAGTACAATAGATTTATAATATACTCTTACTGTTACCAGGAACCCAGAAAAGCGGTTGGAAATAGTTGTGTAGAATATTTTCAACAAATGGTCTTCAATTTTAATGTCAATTGAACGAAACTTGTCATATTAATGGATGTTTTTCAGTGAATTTTGAAAAACTTAAGAGTTTATGTAACTTATGTAATTGTTCTTACCGCTTGTGCTGTTGAAAATCTTGAAATAACCCTTGCCTTTTACAGTCAGTGAATCACCATCGGCAATCACCAACGAAGTGAATGTAAAGAATATGTTTCGGTCTTGGAGGTGTTGATCAAATTGATTGAATCTCCAAGTACAGGACTGGTTTGGATCGGCGAAGGAACCTCCATTGGGTTCAATCGAAGTACTATTGGAATTCAGGACCCCTCCACAGAATAGAGGTAGAAGTGGATGTGTATCTTGAGAGATAACAGAAACTGAAAAAAAAAAAAAACTTTGGTATCAAATTAATAACAACAACAAAATAAAACACGTATAAATACCTAGAATCGAGATAATAAGGAATAAAGAATTTTTGAATTTTAAGATGTGCCATCTGAAGAAGGAGGACCTCTTGATAAACTAATTACAGTAAAACCCCGTTATTACGCTCCCGCTTATAGCACTATCCCGTTCTTTACGCTCCTTTCATGCGGTCCCTGGAATTTTCTATATAACTCTCTATACTTTTACCCTCTTATAACGCTTCAAATCCCGCTTGTAGCGCTTTTTTATATCGGAAATTTTGTATCGAAAAGAAATGTAACATTGTAACGATTCTTTTCTTTCCCTGGTAGGAGGGAATCTTCGAACTCTTTGAAGCGGAAATCCCTTTCTATAAGTGAAAAATTGCAAATTCTTCGTAAGTACGACGAGAATTCTACACTAAATCAGAAGGTTTTCGCAGAATCTAAGAATTCCCTGATCCAGTCTGAGAACAATAATAAAAAATAAGAATGGAATAATCAATTCAGCGAAGGATGGTTGCAAACGTAAAAAAGTAGTGTAGAAAATGTGAAGATGCCGAGGAAATTCTAATTGAATGGATTCATCAGTCCCGTGATGCATCAGTGCCATTAAATGACCCACTCATTCAAGAAAAGGCGCGTGAAATAGCGGGCAGTGCACTAAAACTGCTCCGAAAATATATTTGTATTGCTCCTAGTGGAGTATCAATTGATGTTAATAGTTTCTTGAACCGCATTGAAAATGTCGTAATTTATAACAGTAGCATACACACACGGCAAACCACAATCAAAGATTTTTTTAATAGGAAATAAGCTCACATTTGCACTATATCTATTTCAGAATCAAGTATCTTTCCTGTAAAATGGTGTCTAAATGTTTCCCCATCATATAAATCATTCCCCGTTTATAGCGCTATCCCGCTTATTACGCTTGTAGGTCACGGTCCCTTGACGAGCGTAATAACGGGGTTTTACTGTAACAAGATATTCATGATACGAAGTCTGATTAACCTATTTTCCTAAGAAAGAGAGGCTTATCAAATCACTGTGTGTGTGTCTGGGCCTGAATTTACAACTTGTTTTATTTAGAGCAATGGGCATGATTTTCGGACAAGTGGTAGATTTTCGAGAGGTAAGTTTTCAAGAGCGTGTAAAGCGACCATTAGTATTGAGTAGATGTTATCATTACAAAATAAATGTAGGCTTTTCGTTTATCATGACTTTTAAAATAATAATAATAATATTAATAAATAATTCAGAAGTAACATTTTAAGGAAAGTAGGTGTTAAGTTCGTTCTGGAACTTCTGGTTTAATTAACATATCAAGACGCCCTGTAGCGTAATCAGAACTAGCTAGCTGAAGTTCAGAATAATTTTATTTCGTTTTACTTTGATATTGGGTTCGTGTTTTATTATTAACTTTGTTTGAAACAATACTGGACATTTCAGTGAAATTAAGCAGAGAAAACGTATTGGAAGCAGAAAAAAAGAATCGAAACTATTCAGTTTTAAAAAAACTTGTTTTGAATGTGAGGGTCTAAGGATACTAAAAATAAGCGAGAGAAATAGTTTTTGATATATCTCAACGTTAATTACCATGGTGAATATCAAAAAAGACAAGTAAGGCGAGCACGCGTCGGACTGGCCCACCGACTCCAAATCTTTTTTCTTTGTGTTTTGAAGTTACCACGGCAGTGAATGTAAGCACTGGAATATGCCGTCCATAGAAGGACGAAGATATTAATGATTTTTCTCATGTATTCCGCATACTGAGCTGTTAAGCACTTTTTAATTTCATGTTTCCTGAAACTAAAACGTTCTTTTCCACAATCTAGCGAATGATTCAAGTTTTGTTAAGAGCATGCATTGGGCAAAACGTGATATCCCCTTATCAGATGTGAGCTTTCATTCTTCAATTCATTGCAGGAGATAATGCTTGATTTACGACGGACTTACGTACCGACAAATGTGTCGTAAGTTGATTTAGTCGTAAAGTCATGTACAATACAGTATATAAAATATATATGATTATATGTATTATAATCTGTTATATATATGATATCGGGTTTTTTATATATATAATTATAGTGCAAATTACTAAATCAGCACATGATTAAACAATTTTAAAGTTAATTGTATGGGAAAAAAAAAATAGAGCAATGCTCAAAACATATTGAAATAACCACAGTATAGCTATAATGTACTGTATACAGGACAGGTGTAAACAGTTCAGTATCTGTACTGTTCATCTATACTGCAGTATCGCACATCTGTCAAACTATCGTTCAGTGTGATATATTTCCGCAGTAAAGAAAACTGTAAAGCAATAACATAACAATAAACATTAAAAACATATAGATGTTATAGTAACTGTAAAGTATGAGTATTACAAATTGGCTCTTCAATACATTATTCATACAGCTGGCTTGGTATGTTGCGCTAGTGAACGAACTCGAAGTATTTGTGACGTAAGTGCAAAGGTCGTAAGTCTGATAGTCGTTCAAGTTCTACCTTTAATTATTTTCTACATCCCCTTACTCACCAGACTTCAAATATTCTCAACAGCGCTAACGTCAAACCTTAGTTAGCTATATCCTTATCTGAGGCAGTGTTCTGTTTACTCAAAACAAAGTAATCTAAACACGCTTTGCTTTCATCACAAGTTCATCAGGAGCTTCCACTGCTATAAATTGTCGTACATCGCCCAAAAGTCAACTTCTCCCCATTTTTAGCTAAAGACCAGGGGCAGGACACTTTAAGTATGGAATATTCTTCCAAATATTCAAAAGTATTTTATATGTACTGAAATTGCTTTAATAAATTTATTATTAATAAATGCTATTTCCCATTTAAGTTCAAATTCAGGGTGTTTCACTCACTATCGAACTCTGATTTTCCCTCATAATTTCCAAACTGCCTTGATGTTAATGGCGACCAGTTTTAACACTTGCTATCAAACCATTCTGCCTCTCCTAACCCAAGGTCTGTCCGTGCCAAATTTTTCTGCATTACTTCCATCAGTTGAAAAATTATAAAGGAAAAATCAGGGTTCGAGAGCGAGTACCTGTTCAATCCTGTACAATCTCAAATCTGACTACATAATTAAAAATAATTGTAGGATATTGAAAGAGAAAGAAGAAACAAAGAAAAAGCGCTCTTTTGCATATCTTTTTTATTTTTTTTGTAACGAAAAAAATTAGCATTTCTTGTTGAATAACTCATAACCGCAACTCTTGACATTTATTTTATTTTTGATGTCTTTTTTTTTTTACAGATACAAACTACTGATAGAAATAACCGTAAGTTCACATGTGTTTAATATATATGAATATAGTTTAAATAAAATACAATAATAAAAAAAGGATTTCTAATTTTATTGAAAAACCTGCATGTTTAAATTACTTTAATGGTAAAGATAAACATACAGTAGAACCTCATTATAACGGATCATATTATAACGGACATCGCTTATAACGGACAGTTTTTAAAAAAATTGTAATAATAATAACGGATGCTTATTTTTATCTGACGAGTTTTACATTTCCAAGTATATGTGTTTGATAATGTGTTTCCATATTACGAACACTTACCTCCGTCAGTTATTAACTGAAGAAATAAGAAGCAAACAAATCCAGCAGAAAATAAATTATTTTTTCAAACCAATGAATGTAAGCAATCAACATAAACCAGGACCTTCTTGTTCTAAAGATTAATGCAGTGTATACATTCGCATCTTTTTCAATTCACCTACTATGTTGAAGGCTGTATTTTATTTCATATATAATAAACACTTTTTATAGCTAACTGTTGTACTTTCATTGATGTACACCCTGCTGTATTACACCGCTATAAGAAGTTTATTTGTTATAAACCGGACTTTCATTAAAACGGACAACCTTCAGCCACTATTAGTCCGTTTTAATAAGGTTCTACTGCAGTTAAAAATATTTAAAATTAACATTAAAAACGCAAAGAAGACCCATTAACAACAAAATCACTTCTTCTACTCTCCTGCAAGTGGATAAATAAATCTAGGTAAGGTTATAGCATTTTCTATATTTATCTGCAACATAATATATGTAAAAAGTAACTTTTACAAAAAACTGTTACAGTAAATATAATGTCTTTTTATCAGTAATGTTCTATAAAAATTTAAATATTTTGTTTTAAATTTTATATTTCTAATTTTGTTCATTTGCGTTGGAGTATTTTATTGTGCTGTTTTTTTTTTATTATTATGGCGTCTCATGTACTTTTTTTGCTTTTTTACTTTGTATTTTTATGACTAAGTTGTTTTAATCTTCTTTATTAGGTTAGCTGCAGAAGAAATTGCTAAACATTCTGATAAAACTGTTTTCGGAATTTTAAAAGCTATTTTATTTTAATATTTCATTGTTATTTGTTTTATGGTATTGTTTTTTTACTTCTTATATTATGAATCTTAGTATATTACTAAGAAATTGGTAAGTTGTTATGTTAAATGTAAATCTAGCAAATCTATGCATTATTTGTAAACAGCCAATTAACGTAAGTAAACTAATTATCAAACATAAATCTCAACACTCTTACATTTCATATAAACATATATTAAATTTCAAAAAACCGTTACATGTTTCGGCCTTACCTTATAAAGACCTTTGTGAGGTTTGGCCGAAACATGTAATGGTTTTTTGAGATTTAATATATGTTTGTATTAATAATAAGTATGCATATAAAACTCAAGCTATAGTTGACAACTATACATTATTTTTTACGATCATTTTTCAAAATTATAGACCTACTACCAATTTTATTGTTGACTTTAATGTATTCTTTGTTTCTCGTAATATGTTGAAAATCATTGTTAAACCAGAATTGTATGTTACGTTTTCGTGTAGAATGATCTTGATAAAGAGACCTAGATTGTAGGTCCCATAAATTTGCTTTAGAATGGTGATTTCATGTTTTCATTATGAAGTGTTGATTACGCTACAAGTGAACGATTTCAATGTGCAAAATCTCAGTCACGTGGGGTATATAACCGCGATTCATCCAAAGTTTATAAAGGCAGGGTAATAGCTAACATTCCATTAATCGGTAATAGTGTGTCGGTTACAATACCATTGAAAATAGACCGATTTTGGGAAGGCTAGGGGAGACTGGGGTCAATTGTAACACGGGGCAATTGTAACAAGCGCTCTGTAGCCTAAGCAAACTTTCATTAAATCCCAATTTTTGGCATGGGGATTCGTCTTATATACAAGAATGATTTACCGAACAAAGACATAGGCCATTCAATTTGTTCTGAAGATAATTACAAAAACATGGTTTTTACTGCTAAAAGTAAGTTTCCTTAGTCGTACTAATTATCAACTGCAACCAAATGTATATAGAGATAAAAATGTGACACATATATATAAAGACGGCAGATAGAAATGCTACATTTCTGTGTCACAAAATACGCTATGGCTGTATCCTGCGCTAAATAATTGAACACCACTTAGGAATTTAGCTGTTGGGTACGATTGTAACATTGCTGATGGGGACAATTGTAACAGCGTTACAATTGAGCCCATTCTTTACATTTTTGTTTTTAGGCCAATATTCTGTATAGATAGGCCTACATTTTAAAATTTAAATTGTATAATTAAATTAAATAAACAAATTACAGTTTAAAGTGGAAAAATAATAGGAAATCAAACGTTGCAAAGCCTGACGAATAAATAAAGATATAAATACATGATTAATTAAAAAATATTAACTATTATCCTACTCATTTTATTTACATGAGCCCAACTCATATTTATTTAAAAGCCTATTGAAGTAATTACAATTATATAATTATAATAAAAAAAAGCAGCAATATCAAGAGCACTGCAAGTAGGGATATCTACATGCCAAAACGGAAAGGCAAAGGGGCGGTCAAAGAAAAAAGACTCATCAAAATAACTCTGCAAGAAGATTAAGACTAGTAATAAGGCTGCAGTAGATTCCTCAGATGAAGAAAAGGAAACATTTTGCTTAGTGTGCTGTGAAGATTACAGAAACAGCAAATCCAATGAGAAATGGGTTCAGTGCCTGAGTTGCTCCGAATGGGCACATGAAGATTGCACTCCTGGTGAAGCAGTATATTACTGCCAAAATTATGATTCTGATGATGATGATAGAAATACAGAACATTGTAAGCAAAAAGTAACCTTGGTATACTGTATTATCTCAATTTCATTTCCTTCTGCTATCTGTTACAATTGCCCCCGAGTTGGGGTCAAATATAACACTTGTGGTGTGTCCATTTAAACATATTTTTTGTCACTTTTATATCGGTTTGACGAGTTGTCAATTTTTGTAAAAGTCCACCTAATGTTGAAAAAACCTTACATACTTTTTATTCTGTATATGTCTGAAAATTTTCTTGAAAAAAAAAAATTAGTGAAAAATGTTACAATTGACCCCGGTCTCCCCTATATTACTGCCCTTCCCGACGTCATATTTTCATATTCTGCGATAATAAGCGTATGAAAAACTCGGAGATTGTATTTTGCGAAAGGAGGGGTGAGCAACGTATTAAATAAGAAAAGAAAAAGTCAAACATTGAACGAACCAGGATTCTCGAGGCAGAAACCCGTACCTCGTCAAACTTCAGAGATGGTTACTAAAATGAAGCACTTTGTCATAGGAGAGAATCTGAAAACGCAAAGGTTCATTACAAGACAAGTAGGGTTTCTCAGTCAACGGTACACAACATAATTCACCAGAAACTGCAATTGATTCAACGTCACAAATGCCGTTTGCATGAGCTGCTGACAAGACATGTTGCAGAGCGATGTACCAATTGCCGAATTTTATACAAACGCTATTTTTCCGGTGATAAATAAAAATGAAAATAAATCTTGCGACTTTGGACGAGGCCTATGTATATATGAGTGACTGTAACAAGCCTAGAGCAATATATTACAGTCCAAGGGGTGAAAATAATTATCAAAAACGATATCGAGAATGTGGGAAAAGTTTTCCGAGAGGTTTCAAGATCATCCCTGGATACTGCTGTAAGAGAAAATTAGATTCGTAAGATGATCAACAACGTGAAAGTTAACTCCCTCTACTATCAGGAACGTGCTGGATCCTTATATGGCAGGGAAGAAATTCCTTCCATGTATGGATCAGGCATAAATCAAGTTTGGGTGCACCAAGACAAAACTTCCAGTCACACCTCTAAAGGTCAGCGCACATATGCAACGGACAAACGGACACCTGCGGACTCCAACGGATTTCGCGTCTTCAGCTTCAGTTTGTGACCTCAAATTCCGCAGAAGTTCGCAGACGCGAATCATAGCAGCTTTTAAAGTTTAACGGACGCGGATTAGAGCCCTCAGCGGCAAGCCAATCAGGTTTTCTTTGTTAAATTGGAAACCAATCAGAATGGCGGCAACAATCGTTTTCAAACAGCCAATCACGAAACACTTGCGTTCCTCAAATGAAGAATCGGCATCCATTTCCTCGCTTGATTCATGTTTCCTTTTTTAATTTCTGAATGAAGATCAAAAATCGTTTAATTTTATCGGAGTATAGATATTTAGTAAACACGTGTAAGAAAAGGTAAGATGACTTTAAGAGGTTTCTAAATGAAAATAAAGAAAGAAAACAAAGAAATTTGAATCAAATCGATGAGACCGTCTGTTCCTTCCTCGCGGAAATGATCGCAAAAATCACTATCTACGATTTCTTAAATAAGCAGTGTGAGTAAATTCTAATTCTACATAGCATTTATTCTTTGTTTTAATTTGTAATTAATTGTTTATTTTGGACTATAATGTTCTATTAGAAATAGAAAAAGATTTACTGTTAACACATCGTTTGGCCCGTGTTGCTAATCCCAAAATTTGCACGCTAGAAAACAATCGTGGCTCTGGCGATGCTCGTCCAGTTTGAAGAATATCACGCTCACCCAACCTCCTTTGTTTTACTCCAGCCATCACTATAAATATAAATAAAGTGTTTACAAATAATCTCTCGTCGTTAGGTGAGAAGATACACTGCCGCGAAAACTGATGAATTATGGAAAAGTTTCCTTTCCTTTCAGAGTCTTTGTTCATATGCGCGGGTATTCGCCGTTATCGATAGACCCAGGAATCCGTTCCTTAGTGCTGACATTATCATACGCGCGTCCAGCTTGAGTATCTAAAACCCTTGAAA
This sequence comes from Thereuonema tuberculata, assembly GCA_023159025.1. Taxonomy (NCBI): domain Eukaryota; kingdom Metazoa; phylum Arthropoda; class Chilopoda; order Scutigeromorpha; family Scutigeridae; genus Thereuonema; species Thereuonema tuberculata. The sequence goes on from JAFIDM010070177.1 coordinate 9,931, forward strand.
TTACTTAAAACCCTTGAACAAAAAAAACGTCAATACGCGCAATTTCTTTTTCTGATATCCTGTTCCACTCCCCCGAATTTTGCTGGTTTGGGTTATTAAAACAGGTCCTTCGAAGTAGGCGTTCGTTGGACTGTTTGTGGAAAGCCTGACAGAGGAATGGGATGCGATTGATACGAATTCTCTGAGAAGGAGTCTTTTCGAATGGAAATTGCGATGCAGGGAAATAGTTTGAAATAAGAGCTATCAGATAGAATAGGATCAAACCTGGCATCGAGGATTTTAGTAAAGTTGTGAAGGTTAGAAATCGTTCACTTGTAATGTAATCAAATCTGTACTTTTTAAGCATAATCATGAAGAATTCAAGGTATTTTACAAGGTATATAGTTGTAGTTAATTTTTTGTTAATTCTTTCTTTTATTGCTTGATCTTTCCTGGGACAGCATGGCCTTAACTACTATTGCGCCATTAATCCCAAGCAGTCAATCAATAATAGAGAACTTGTAAAAATATCTACCTTAGACTCCCAATCCAAATAAAACAAATGACTAAGATGTATCAAAGTACACTTTGCTTTGTATTCTATTGTTATATTTTTGTAAATATCAAAACAGATTAACTTCATTTTATATCGAAACTTTTAATTTCGGTGCAAGAATGTTGAAATTATTTTTTTTACCTATTGTCAAAGTAAGGATGGCCAACGAGGTCAAAATCCAACCTATAAAAGAAAAAGAATTGAAAAGATTATAATTATCAAGTAGAAAACAATAAGTTTGAGGTTTTATCTTTACAACAAAAAAACTTAACAAAGAAGATGAAGAGATATTTTGCATTGAACACAATGACTTGGTAGTCGAAGATAAATTCGTGTGAGTTCGTTATGATATGGAAAACCAATCTAATCTATATTTACCTAACTTGAATTCTGTTATCAGACCTTTAATGACTCGCAACTAAGATATTTAGTAAAAGTTGCTATTTTGGTTTTGCTTGAAAAGAAACAAACTTAGCAACAACTCAATTACCAGATATCCAATAGTTTCATTTCTACTTCATAATGTACTCGTTGTCATATAAATATACAGATTTTATTGCATGCATTCCCGTAGGCTTTGATTATTATTTAACAATAACAGTATTAAATGGAGAAATGAATATTAATGAAGAAGTGTTATCTTGGTTCTGAAGTGTTATCGTGGTGTATATCATTCAAAAACCTTTATCAATAACAAATAAGTTTATCGTCGGAAGCGCAGTCGTACCTCAAAAGAAAAACTCACTAATGAAAAATTAGTGAGAAAATTCATGTGCCAGCAGTCCTCCGGCCTCAATGAATTTTTTTAAAGCATAAAAAAATTCAATCTGCGCATTGAATTATAATAAACAATGGGTCAGACCAAATTGTTTACCAAGTGATTGGAACAGCTGTTTCACGCTCTTTGGCGATCATCAGCCAGGAGCTGTTACTAATAAAACAACGAGGTCTCTGTACTGAGGCTAATATGAATGATCGTCGGAAGCACAGTGGTGCCTCAAAGAAAAAAAAAAGGTTTTTCTTGGGATCTATTTAATGCATTAATGAACCACCATTTCACTAGAAAATTTAGTTTGGTCATCATTTGGTCTGAATGAACAAAATGAAAACATCTCTATAACAAACAGTTAATATGGCGCTGCAAATCACGCCTTCCAAATTATAGTTCGACCTTTAAGTGCTATTTAATTAATTGAAAAATTGTTGAGAAGAATAAGTATTTTCTCTGCTGTTATTCAGTAGGGTTGTAACTTCAAAAGCTCTGTTGGAACCACGTGACCTGCGCCATTTTAACATAAAATAAACAAAATGGCGGCTTATTACAAATATTTTAATTGCTATTGATTGTAATGAAAGTTATTTGTAACGGAACTGTAAATACATTTTGTTTACTGGATAAACAAGTCAGTAATCAATCTATTTTGTTATTGAGAGAAAAAGAAACATATCAACGTTTTCATCAAACTCTATTTGAACAGATTGACATTTCGATATCAAAACCAATATTCATTCAGATAAAGAGATAATAATCAAATGAAACATGTGAATTTTATTTCCAACCACATGATTTCAATGAAAAGTTAGATTTACTAAAAATTCACTATTTGATTAAATTAGCCTACAAAAGAAAAAGCACAAAAGAAAGATTTACGAATTATAAATTTAGTAATCATTTCAAATAATTAATATTTGTAGCTGGTTTGGCAAGTTTATAAGTAAAATTTAATGTCAAGTTTCAAAGTACACTTATTTAAAAGATGTAAGTGGAAAGTCTTTGGAAATTTCCAACCTAATTTATGGTTAAAACAAATTGGTTATAAAAACTTTGGAAGTTCATTTGGATTTTTATTATTTATTATTATTATTTATTTATTATTATTTATTATTATTACTTATAATTAATAAATATTCTTGGAAAATATCTAAAGAAACTATTATATTTTATATAGATGTTTAATTTAAATATCTTATTTAATATAATTTTCATTATGGTACACATTACAAATACAGTATCCTTATAATGTTTTTATATATATTTTTAAAATATTTTTTTTGTTTTTTTTTGTTTTTGTATTCTCCTTCATACATATTGTTAATTATGTTAGATTTTTTACCAACTTTAAGTATGTAATGTAAATCCACAACGAAACTTACAGATTTGCTATTATAAATAAATTCATTTTCTGTGCGAACCTTCTATTAACGTGCGGAGTGAACTTACAGAGAGAAAACAATAAATACGTACAAATTACGCAACAAGAAAGGATTCGCACCCTGAGCTGTCACCGGGAAGAGACTGGGACGGACCGTTTCGTCCTTCTTAGTTGTTTTTAATACCTTTATTAAATTCCTTTTGTGCCTTGCGAGTTTCAGGCCAAGGAACTGTTGAATTTTTTAAATTTTGTTGTTATTGGTTGGGATTTCTTTGGGGAGGTCCCGTTCTTGGGAGCGAGACCCGGGATCTTAACTTTTCGCACCTTCTGAGTGTGTCATCGGTGGAGTTTGGTTGGATGATGAATCCTAAAAAGGACGAAACGTTCCGTCCCAGTCTCTTCCCGGCAACAGCTCAGGGTGCGAATCCTTTCTTGTGACGTAATTTGTGCGTGTTTACTGTTTTCTCTCTATAAATTCATTTTCTTTTTAATATTGCTGTTGATAAGCACCTATTGACGGGATTCTACAATATCTTAACAGGACTTAATTAATGATTAATAAAAATTAATTTATTAGTATTATTGAGAAATGAACGTTTTACTAGATATATTTTTAAGCAGATTTATATTTTATTTCCTGAAAAATATTAATTACTTTATTATTAGTTTCCTTCAGTTAACTTTTTTTTAATAAAATAATATTCCGTTCATTATTAAGCTATTTGAAGCCCTTTTTATTGTGATTCTAATCTCGTGAAAAAATTATTTAATTTTTATTAAAAATTTCAATTTTCAGTGGTTTAATTTTTTTATTTAAATTTCTTCGTATGAAGAGGCAATAGATTGATTTTCTGTCGAATCCAGTAAATTTGATGTTTTTTTCTGAAATGATCCCCACAACTGATCAAATAGAAAGTAATGTAAAAATGGCAAAACAATCTGAAGACACTTCATTATCTCAGAAGGAAGTAATTTCTATATTGGGCAATGAATCCCTGTATTTTATTCTTCAATTTCTTTTCATATCTTATGAGTTATTAGAGATTGGATAACCGTAGCTGACGACTGCTGCTCAATCAGGAAACAGCCGTCGTCGAGGTCTCCTTGGAAAGATTTAATTACTGTATTCGAACGCTAACTTATCATAAACAAACGTTCGAATACAGATAAAATGGAAATGCCTGAAAACATCAAAATGGCCGCTGTTTTAGAAACATGAATTAAAAATCAAATCAAAAAGGAACAGAAGAAAATGAACACAAGAGTCACCAAACTAAGTAAATAAATAAATAAATAAATAATATCCTTCCAATGTCCTTTCGTCTGCAAGAATTAAGTTAAATTATAAAATAAGGTTAAGCAATATATAAAATAAAAAGTATAACGAGGTGTATTTATGTAAATGTACCACGAAGACTTTGATGTTATTTAGGCCTAATTGTTAAGCAGTTCTAAAAGGTCAATCTAGAAGTTTCTAATTTTACATTAAAAGAGTTTTACTTACCCTGGTTGGAACCCATGATTGTAGGTGGTTAGCTGAGGGTGGACGAAAACCTCACTGGTGACGGGAGTTGGCTAACAGAATTTAACTTAACTTTATCGTCACCACCTGATAATCGCCATGGAAGATTTGATAAAGATTCTCAGGTTGTCCTTCAAAATATTCCTCGAATCTATTGTTGGAAAGTTATCTGGGGTTTTAATTTATTTTTTCAATGAATTATCAACACATCTAGATGATTTCGTGTCTGAAGACATTGTTTTAGTTAATTCTGAAAAAGATAATGAGACAATTTATCATTTTTCGAAGAAATCAAATAAAAAAAGCATCATCCAGGTGAAACAGATTAATTATTTTATAATGGTAAGTTCATTGGCGTAAGATTTATTATTAAGTTTGATAACAATAAGTTAATGGAAGAAGTTAATAGAAGTTAAAGCGTACTTGTATGAAAATCTTATTATTATTATTAATTCTATTTTTAAAGTCTTGAAAATAATATACATAAAAAATCTTCATAAGATAAAAATTAAATAAAATATATTTAACGTAATTGTGAAAAAGAAATATGGCACCTCCAGAAATTTAAAATAAAACAATAAATACACTTTCAAAATAAAACAGATTAATGTGTTGATCTAACGATTAAATGCGAAACGGCCGTCCTAAGATGCCACTGTAATAAATACTTGATCCCAACCACTGTTATTTATATTTAATTTATTTTATTATTCTATAATATCTATTGAATACAAACAGTAGATTTTTTTTCCATTTTCTTTAAAAAATCCGCATTACAATTTCTGACTCCAATTAATTTTAATCCTATTACGCTCGCCCAGACAAAAAAAAAAGGATTAATAAACGGATAAACACACATGAGAAATAAAAGGAAAACGCACCAGGCTAAGAGTTCACTGATCTGTTTTTTGAAATTGTGATACCGGGAATCCAAGATGGTCCATTTCTGGTTTCCTGACCATCATCAATTGGATCCGCCCAGTATCTTATATCTCAGTGAACTCGGAAAACATAGAAACAAAACAAAAGTAAACACCACAATGGCCCTCCAAATTAAAAAAACATCAAAACCTAAATAAAGAATAAAAAAGCCGAACAATTAGTCCCCGCTAGCGATCGCTTAGCATATAAGGGATTAATTGTTAAACAAGAAATACATACAATGCATAAGTTAACGTGCGTACAAACAATTACATAAGAAATAACAGAAAAACGCAGAAGACTAAGAGTTCACTGATCTGGTTTTGGAAATTGTGATACCGGGAATCCAAGATGGACCATTTCTTGTTTCCTGACCTTCGTCAGTTGGATCCGCCCAGTATCTTACATCACACAATATTTTATTCACCAAAATAGAAATATTTTGTTTTAGTTCTATTGCTTTTCTGTGGATTTTTTTTTTGTTTGTTTGTCAACTTCTTACGTTATCTTTTCGACAAGGACCTACACGAAAAAAGCTTACGTATAAAAGTTAGTCTCTTGTCCTCAAATGTGTATGCCAAGTTCCAAGAAGCTTTGTCTAGCGGTTCAAAAATTATTAGACACACAAGGACTCACATGCAGACTTACTGTTTTCATCAGCCTCATTTTCCTAGGAAAATAGAATGAATTTTATTATTTTTAGCCTAAGTAAAGCATATCAGCTATAAAAATTGAAGATCTGTAAATAGCAGTGCTTTTTAAACGGTGGATCGCGCATATTCTGATTAAAAAAAAAAATAAAATACGGCTTTTTATACATAATTGTACTTTTTTTTTACAAGTGAAATACAAAAATGATTAATTGTTGGAAGCGCAGTGATGCCTCAAAAGAGAAAATAAACAATAAAAAAACTCACTAATGAAAAATTTATGTTATAAATTCAGATGTCATCAGTCCGCCGACCACAATGAATTTTTCTAAAGCACAAAAATTCAAACTGCGCATTTGAATTATTAATAAACAACAATGGGTGAGACCAAATTATTTTACAAAGTGACATCCTGGAACAGCTGTTTCATGTTCTTTGGCGATCACCAGCTAAGAGTAATCATCTGTAAATAGCGAGGTCTCAATACGGAGGTTATTAGAATTAATCGTGAACGAGAATATTGTAATGAGTTTTTATAACCATATTTATAATTATTTTGCTTATTCTATTTTTTCCTATTTACTTTATATATATTTTACTGTTCAATCAATTATAATCTAATCAAAATTAAGTAACTGAAAAAATATTTACTACGCAGACTTACATCAA
>JAFIDM010070178.1:4406-16379 GCA_023159025.1 Thereuonema tuberculata
TGGACATTCGTTTTTTTTTTTTTGGTGTTGATTTGAAGGTCGGTTTTCTTTTTTTTTTTTTTGTACCTGCAGAAAGTTTTTTGTGTTGGCATCAATCGTCGCAGAAAGATAAAAAACATTCTGCTTTCGGGCTTAAAAGTAGTGCCAAGGTCTTGTCATCTTGTCAAAATTCGGGAAGTAGTCCAAAACTGCCTGGTACCGTAATCTCCGGTTTCACCATAAATTCTTTTTATTTATAAAATATTTGAAAATTTAAAAAAAAAAATTACAAATGCATTTCGTGATAAATCCTAAAAAAAAAAAATTGTGATTTTATTTTAATGTGGAAAACGCTTTCATTTCAATCAAAAAACCAAATCATTTAACAATTACATGTGAAAGCTTAAAATTAAATATGCAAAGCAGCTGCAAGCAAGTTATTAAAAAGCACGTAAATTATGATCCTGCTCATTGAAGAAACGTTAAAGTAAGATTAGTAAGAGTTATTCTGGTTCCATTAATCTAGTGACATCTAGCGGCATTAGTAGAAACCTCTCTTTACTCGCATGATTGCGAGGCGACTTGCCGAACGAGCCTTGCATTCAATTTCTTGAACTCTTGTTTCCAATTTATTGTTTACTGTGGTTTAGATGTTGTATAATTCATACTGCTATTTTGCTGTATAAATTCTAAAAGTAGATAACCATATATTCCCGAAACATTGTGTTGAAATTGAAATTAACATTATAATCTTTATTTCAGTTATGTTGAATTATATTTTTACACTATACATTTAGCTTCTTGTAAATAAGCTAAAATTTATCTTAAATATTAGGATTCTAAAAAAGTCTTTAAACAAATACTTAAAATGGGAAAAATTTTGCACAACTCTTAAGATTGTTTTATTAATATTTAGTTTACTGTTTAAAAATAATTGTTTGAATGAAATTTCAAAATTAAATTTTAATCAGGAAAAAAAAGTTTCGTTTGGTGCCCTGAAAATATTGATATTATTTCTAATTGGACATTGTCATAATTCTAAGGATATTTGGAACGTTGTAGTTTTTGGTATTTGTTACTAGTATTTTTTTGTTATCTATTTAAAATATATAACTCTTTTTTTTAATAGTTCATTAATTTTTTTTTATATTTTTTTTTTAAATCGTCCTGTTTGTAAACCAATGGGATATCACCCATGTATTCGAATGGTGCATCTCATCAAACTTGTTAAAAATATTTTTGAGTGTGACGGCGCCCAAATATGTTTGGCTCACTACAATCTTATTTTAAATAATATTCAGTGCTTTACATAAACTTTTATTTTATTTTCATTATTTATCAAAAAAAAAAATCTAAAACTAACGGTAACCCGAGAAAGAAAATAACACGAACAGGAAATCAATATTTACCTGGCTACATTTCATACCCATAAACAACCAATTAAAAAAATAAGCTACAATAACGACGAAGATAATAAGTGATCTCTTGCATTCAGTTTTTGAGTTACACGTACAACACCTTTTAGAAAAACAAACATTTATCTGGCTAACTGCGATCTTGAGATAACAGTATGCACCAAGTTGCCACGGTGGGCTTCTATTGGAGGTACCGCAATCTAAAGTTAACCAAAATAAAATCAAGAATTTATATGTAGGGCTGAGCTGAAGAACTTCATAGAACAGATCGGCAATCTCATGAAGGTTTCCCAGTATTATCACAATTTATCTACAGTGCAAGGGCTCTACGGAGGTAAGGGACTTCCGTCAGTTCAAATGCCACTGGCCCTACCATCCACGTCGTCTTCACTGAGGTATGATGGATTCCTGTCCATAACTTCGCAACTGATTAGCAGTCTGGATAGGAGTTCACCCTATTTCTCTGTTACAGTCAATATTTTCCCCGACCTGAAAATTCCGACCGAAATGTCTGCTGGCACAGGTTTTCTTGTTCCTGAAAGAGCCGAAGATTCCGTGAAAACACTGTGCGAAGCTTCTGCTCAGACCGATGATCTTTCGTTGCCTACCGAGAAAAAAAATACGGACGACAAAGGAGAGTTGGAAGCTAAGGAGAAGAATCAACTCAAGGTAACGAAACTGAACCACGTCTTCAAAAGTCAGATGGACACCCGTTTGAAAGCGTTGCAGACCAAATACGACACACTCAAAGAAGGCTACGATACGCTGAATCGCAAATACAAGGAATTCAAAGAAGAGAATAACAAAGCTAAGGCGGAAAACTCTCAGCTAATGAAGGAAGCAGACGAGTACAAGATGAAGATTAAGCAGCTTAAGCAGAAACGGAGATCCCTGAAATCGAAGAACAAGGGCGTGAAGCGCGATAACGAGCAGCTGCAGCAGGACAACGAAGGCCTCGTGCACGAGCTGATTCGACTTCAACAGGAATTTAAAGAGCAAATTGAAACACTGGATTCACTCTGCACAACAACAGAAAAGCAGCTGAAAGAGGAAAACATGTTAGAGACTTAATAGGACATTACTTCTGGAAAAGTCTAATATTAGGAACTAAGTGCTAAAAGAAAATATTTCGTTCGGTGTTTTTTTTACGTACGTTGGCTCTAGTAGCGCTTAGGTGTCTTTAACGTCATTCGACATCATTTTGATAGATTGTATTGTGACAGCTGTCATATCAGCGGGCATTTAAAACAAAAACTGATTAATATTGGTGAATTTTGTGTCGCCAATTTAATATTGATGATGGAAGACCGCCTGTTCTTTGATGACTAGGCAAGAACTGTTACAGCTTGGCTGGGCAGTTCTGATTCATCCACCCTATTCACCAGACATTGCACCTTCGGATTTCCATTGATTTCAGTCTTTATAAATTTCTCTTAACGGAAAAAAGTCTTTTTCAACTCCCTGGAAGACTCCATAAGCACCTGGAACATTATTTTGCTCAAAAAGATATTAAAGGACTTGGGAAGAGGAATTATGAAGTTGCCTGAAAGATGGTAGAAGAAAGTGGAAGAAACCACTGAAGACATTGTTCAATAAAATTATTGGTGAAAATAAAAAATGTTTATTTTATTTTTACTTAAAAAAAACCGAACAAACTTTTTGGCCGAACCAATAATAATCTTCCTTATATAATTGGCTAAGTTAATCTGTCTGTCTGTCTGTGTCTGTCCGTAACTCGATAGAATGCCGATCATATCATAGCGTCGGAACACGTCTCGCATGACGTCATGTCCATGACGAAAAACATGGCGCCCAAATGAATTGCCGTCGATTGAAATTCACAGACAGCGATTACAGACAGAATTATATATATTTCTGAAATTCCTTTACGCACAAAGAAAGTTTATATGTAAATGCATTAATTTCTTGCGGTATAATTTTACAGAGCGTTGGATAAACCTCGGTATTCGCAATCCCATTTGTCTTCGTTGGAGATGTTAGAGGCACAGGTCGTAAGGCAACTAGATGGCCTGCTAAGGCCTAAAGATAGGAAGTTAAGTAGTAGTGGCTGCCATTTTGTTGTTAGGCAAGAAAACCCGTTTCTCCAGTTTCCTTTATTTACAGAAATTCGTTGTCCTTCCCTTCAAATTACATAACGTTTTGGTTTAAAAAGTGTTATTATTATTATCAACTTATATAATTGGATAAGTTCGTCTGTCTGTGACTCGATATAATTAAGCTATTAACATAGATCCAAGGTTCTCAATGGTAGCCTTGATTGAAGGGTATTCAAATTGGATGAAATATTAGTTCATTGTGTCATTCCATGTTGTTTCCATGAAATTTTATCCTTGGGAACTAATCTAGACAACTGAAATTCTAACAAAATATACGTTCAAAACCAAATAATTTTGTTACCACTGCACCCATTTTAATGAAATTTGACATTCTTACTCAGTTTTTTACGCTGATTTTGAAACTCAGAACCATTTTTGCCGTAAAAGCTTCGTTCACAAGTTAGCGCAGTATTTAGATTACAAAGGTGAGTTTTAAATGCCTTTCGGCGTTATGGGTCAAAAATAATAATTATTCTATTGTTACTTTTAGTAAAATTTATTTACAAGGACAAAGTTTAGATATGGTTGGTATTTATTTACCAGAGCCTGTTTTTAGTCATGGACAGTTATATGTTGCTACATCTCGAGCACATCGTGCTTGCGACGTCAAAATCAAAATTCTTGACCAAATACATCAAAGACATCTGATAGAAGGATCTCATGCTGTTTTTACAAAAAATGTAGTTTATAAGGAGATATTTACTTTATAGTTGCCAATTGATAGTAAAATGATTTTCAGATTTTTTTTTATGCTTGTCGTCCGACAGGCTTCGCTGCTAGTTAGTTAAGTAAAAGGTATCGGCAGTTCCTAACTATTAAGTTAATGCTGTAGTTATTAAAAAACTAAGCTTTCATTTTTGCTGTATCGGAAGTATAGATGCACACAATTCTTGTTCACAAAATCTGTGATGCAATATTGCTTTGGTTCCAATATTTTTTTTCTTTACATTTACATCTTATATTTGCTGAATACTATATTTTCCTAGGTTATCTGCCAAGATATTATTGTAGCTAGTATATTTATAGAAAATATTCTTGCAAGCCGTTTACAAAATAATGAAATGTTATTACAACTAGTCATAGCTACGTAGAAACACAGAAATATATATATATATATATATATATATTGTGACGGGACAAAAGGGTAAAGTGCTTATTTGGGTTTTCCCACGTTCTTGCGCCAAAATAGGTGATGGTACAGAAAGTGTGGGTGGTTTTGGATTATTTCTATAATAACGTTGGGCGCCAACCAAGCACTCAGCTAGGTAAAAACTTTCATTTACCCCCTCCACAGTGTCACACCCCAGCAATTAACCCAGTCTTCTCGGGGGGGTAGGGAGCCACACTTTGCGTCCACGGTATCAAAAAGGGAGGCTTAACGCTTGTTTAACATATGAAATTCAACAACGTTTATTCAAATGAGCAAAAATGATAAACTCCGAAATAACGACGTACAGCTAAATGCGAAGCTAGGGCTTTAACTATTTTAATTGGGCGTACTAAGGGAATTCTCGCACGTGGCGCTGAACAGAATAACTTTCCTACGAATTTCCAACGTTTCTTGGCGAATTGCGTTTCGTAAATTTGAAATTAACTTTAATCTCACACGAGAAGTTATAACTGATGGATAGCTCACTTACACATTTACTTCCATGCGGGTGTACACGCATACCTTGTTTCCTATGTATTCGATAGGGTTTGCTAATTAAAAATTAGCGTATTGAACTTTCAAAGTTAAGGTCTAAGCTTTTCCTAACTAGGACAACTTATTATTAACACTTCCTATTCTAAATGTGTACTGAATCGTTCTCGACTTCAGTCACATAGTAATAAAAATATAGCTGCCAAAACTTATGGCGTCCCCGCAGAATTGCGGAAAGGTTAGCTAAGCTAACTAAAAGACGAACGAGAGACACAGCTCTCGTAAGCAAGCGCAGGAAACGGTGAAGAAAGAACAGAGAGAGAGACTTCCTTCTTGGATGCACGGCCTTAAATCAACTATGAACCAGGCGCCAATACCACGTCATACTCTGCCGGCTAATCAGATCACAGGAATCTGGATCCGTCCAAGCGCGGTCAATTCCATCACATGGGGTGACGGGGTAAATGTCAAATCTCGCTATTGCTTCATGACAAATACAAACGCAATTCATTTAAAAGAAAAATTAAAATTCCTTTTAAATTAAATTATGAATTAAATTTGTTAAATCAACTAAATTCATTAAGCTTAAAATCAATTGTTTAACCTAAATAAATTCAAGGTTCACTGTTCTAACCTCTCCAACTTAAGAACTTTAAATATTAAATTAAATTAAAATTAAGTTGAAAGCAAAAATTAAACAAACACATTTTCTTTGCCCTTCGCCTTAAAGTAATCATTTCGGAATATTTTCTTAATTTATATTTTTTTCTTTCGAAGCTTTACAAAAATAACAATTAAAAATTCGATATTTCAACAATGGACAGTGTGCATATATGAGTGTTGTCACAATATAGTAATTTATTTATTTATTTTTTTTATTTAAGACCCTGATCTAATGACTGCGGAAAACCTCTTAATAGTTTGAATGTAACTTTAAAGTAGAAGAAAATTAAAAACTTAAAAAAAAAGAAATGCTGCCAAATATTATCATAATATTTATATTACGTTTAAGTAAAGCATTCTTCAGTGGTAATAGCAAGCTCAGCCACAATTTCATACTAATATAAATACTGTAATTTCGAACATTATATAATATTTTAATTGCAACAGGTCAGATCAATTATAATAATATTATCAAGTTGATTTTGCTTAGAATTTATATTTACATATAAATTATAAGAAAGTTCATTTGTATTATTCTTGATAGTTATTAATTATTCTTCATTTCAATTTCTATGCATTTATATTATTGAACTTTGTTGAAGAAACATATGCTTTTTTTCATAATTTATTCATAAATATTTCAATGTAAAATTATTTAATTTAGCATAGATTACATGAATTTTTCCTGTGACTGATCAGCATGGGTTTAAAGTGACGTTAACTGTGTTAAAAGTTAAGATTATTTGTAATATATATAAAGGGTGTTGCAAAATTCTTGTGTAATATTCAAACCATGTGTAGGGGCATGGCTAAGGATCAAATATTCCTAATGAACCCATGCCCGGAAACGCCCCATTAAGACGGTAGGTGGTCCTAAAGTGAGCCTTTCCGAGAGAACATATCCTTTGCTACGCCATAAGAAATGTTTTGCAAGCGAGCCCATACATGATCTGAAATGACATTTTTGAAAGCTTCAATTTTTTCAATTGAAAGAAAAATAGCACCCCCAGATCAATGTGTGGGCTCGGTTGCCTGTATATATCTGTATATATCTGTGTATCGGAGGTAAAAGACGCTATCTCACAAATGTTAAATTTTTCAGGAGAGCCAGTTGAATGATTCTTTTACAAAATTTTTTCTTAAATTTTGCACTTTGATTGACAATCTTTGTAAACTTTTTTTATGGCATAGTACATAGGGGAAGACCGCCTAAGAGTACGCATTTTTTGTTTAGTACTACATTTTACCAACATGCTTGCGAGGGTAAAGAGCACTATTATTAAAGATTATCAAAATCTAAAATATGTATGTTAGACATGTGTAAACTGTACATATTATGCCAAAAAAAAAGTTTACAAAGAGTGTCAATCAAAGTGCAAAATTTAAGAAAACATTTTGTAAAAGAATCATTCAACTGGTTCTCCTGAAACATTTAACATTTATGACATAGTGCCTTTTACCTCCGATTCACAGATATATACAGGGTGTTGCAAAATTCGTGTGTAATATTCAAACCACGTGTAGATGCATGGCTAAGGATCAATATATTCCTAATGAACCCATGTCCGGAAACGCCCCATTAAAGCGCTAGATGGTCCTAAAGTGAGCCTTTCCGAGAGAACATATCCTTTGCTACACCGTAAGAAATGTTTTGCAGGCGAGCCCACACATTGATCTGGGGGTGCTATTTTTGTTTCAATTGAAAAAATTGAAGCTAACAAAAATAGCATCCCAGATCATGTAGGCGCTCGCTTGCAAAATATTTCTTATGGCGTAGCAAAGGATATGTTCTCTCGGAAAGGCTCACTTTAGGACCACCTAGCGCCTTAATGGGGCCTTTCCGGACATGGGTTCATTAGGAATATATTGATCCTTAGCCATGCCCCTACACATGGTTTGAATATTACACACGAATTTTGCAACACCCTGTATATATCTGTGTATCGGAGGTAAAAGACGCTGTGTCACAAATGTTAAATTTTTCAGGAGAGCCAGTTGAATGATTCTTTTACAGAATGTTTTCTTAAATTTTGCACTTTGATTGACAATCTTTGTAAACTTTTTTTATGGCATAGTACATAGGGGAAGACTACCTAAGAGTATGCATTTTTTGTTTAGTACTACATTTTATGGAGAAGAATTTAAATTTTTGCAGTGAAATCAGCTTGAACTGTGCCCTGATGTTTTTATCAAAGAATAATTAAGTTTCGAGTCAATTGAAACAAAAATCTGGACAGTAACTTTATTTCATTAGTGAAGTGCAAATGCGTACTCTTGGGACAAGTGGCTTCCTAAAAGTACGCACTTGAATGCACAAGAGTAGGCAATTTAAAAAAAGGAGTAAAACAATAGTATTTATTGTAATAAATGATTTATTGAAGAGTTACAATTAAGATATATCACAGCTCAACAAAGTTCACATATCTCTTTGTTCTACGGTCGATCCCTGCGCATTCAGCATGGGCCCAAAGTCAGCAGCTTTGACACTGGATCCAATCTTCGCGATACTTTGAAGTGGAATACAGGCTGTTACAGTAAATGCAGGTTGGATCATCATCATCTTCACCATCAAAGTCCTTCAATTCATCTTATCCCTTGTTAAATTTAATTTCCACAATCTGTCTAAAATTTGGTCTTTTATTAGCCCCATTCGCACGATCTTCTAGTCTTCTTGAACGGAGTCGACGTCATTACTGCTGATGCTTTAGATCGGTTTCCTTTCTTTTTGCCCCTGTACCCTTTTGGACTTGGAAGAAGGTCTTTTCCCGTGACAGTTTGAGAATTCTCCAGGTCTTCTGCATCTTCATCGTCATCTTCAATGATGCCGATATTCTGTTCTATATACGATGCGGGATTATTTTTGCTTACGTTTTGGTCAGCTGTTTAACAGTGAACAACTGCCTGTCAGTTTTTCTCTGGTACTTTGATGACATTGTAGCCTACCCACAACGGAAAAAATTGACCATAAATATAAGTTCATTAGCACTGTCTCAAGAGTACGCACTAAAGAGCAACTTGCGTACTTTTAGGACGTTTCGTCATTTTTCATTATGACTCTCACAGGATCAAAAGTCGGTAAGAAATTAAATATTTTTATCCCTCAGAAAGAATTAGAGACTTATACGGATATTATATCGATGGCAAAGTCTCATGATTCGACAATATAAGTGTGCATAACAAAAAATGGTTGTCGAAATATAATATAACAAAATGGTTGTCAGACAAAAAATTAACTTCTCGGTGAAGCAAACACAACTGGCGCTTTCCTACGGTATGACCAACTCATGCATCACATTCCCTGTGCTTGATAGCTTCTGTCACCTAGTGTGAGAGATGTGAAGGGCTATGAGTACTCTTGGACAGTGCGTACTCTTAGGCGGTCTTCCCCTACAGTTTACACATATCTAACATACATATTTTAGATTTTGATAATCTTTAGTAATAGTGCTCTTTACCTCGCAAACATGTTGATACATAAGCTGTTTCCAACTGGCTAAATCTGTTATTGTTAGGCTTAGGACATAGTGCTTTGTACCTCTGAAAAAAACAAAATTTTGCAGAGGACACTGCTAAAACCTTAATTTCGTAAAAAATGGACGTAGTGCCTTTTACATCCCATACACACACACATATATATATATATTAGCTGAAAATTACTGCCTTTTGTACCAAAAGTCTCAAAATATACTGTTTGTGTATTCCGTACATAAGGATTGTTTTTCTCACATCGAACGTGAGAACATATCTAGTGTCATGCCCAAACATGCCTCGCTTGTGTATTCCTTCACATGGTCTATGTTAAGCTTCGTGATTCTGCCAAAAGAGGGATCTATAAGCGCTTTTCTTTGGACAAAGGCACATCAATTACAGAAGAAAGCATCCCTATGTATGGCAATTTTCTATACGTAGGATTTTTGTTTCGGAAACAAAATTGACTGAATTATAATCTTTGAGAAATAAATTAAATCATAATCAATCTCTGAATATGTCCCTATTTTAAGTTAATATTTGTCGTATTTCTTGCTCCCAAACTCAAAGACTTGTTTTGGGATGGTCTGAATGAGGTTGAATCGATATAAGTAATAGTTATTTTTTGTAAATTTATTCAGTTACTTTTGTAAATCATTTCGAAAATCGGTCGGTCGGATCCATGTGCATAGGGCTTAAGGGAAGCGCGTGAGACCAAAATTATCATATTGAAATGAAAAAAGGTAAGGTGAATGAGGGTGTTTTGGAACAATTTAAAAATAGAGTGATTCAATCGAAAATTTACAAATTCAAAACACCTTCATTCACCTTACTTTTTTTCATTTCAATATGATAATTTTGGTCTCAAACGCTCCCCTTAAGCCCATTACACATGCATCCGACCGACCAATTTTCGGATCCATGTGCAACGGGCTTAAGTTAATGAATTCTATTAAATAACCAATTGAAATTTAATAGTTGTCAATCACATCTTGATATGGTTTAGGTAAAAACAATTCCTCATAAAATCTCGGATCAATTTCTCGATGAAATTTTTTCCAATGAAGATATTTGCTCAAATCCTTTCTATTTTTTCATTTACAGAGTTTCTAACTAATTGACAATACCTTAAATATTGCATTGTTTTATAGGCTGCAAAGCTATCTTTATATTCTCAGTTAATAGAAATTGTCTATGTAAACAGTATTGTTATTATTCAAAAGGTAAACGATAATTAAATGAAATAATTCAAAATTACACTTTTTTTTGTGTGTAGTATGGAAGTAAATTACAATTTTTTTTTCTTTAAAAGAATGTAAAAAATTCTGTTCAATATTTGCTGTAGCAATAATACTACTTGTGTATAGTCTATTGTACAATGGACTGAATTTTTTACCCTTAAAAGATTAAAGAAAAGCTATTTTAGGTAATGATAGGTCAGTCCAACCTTCTGAGCACCATCTATTGCAAAACAGCATAAATATTTTATTTTGTAATTTTTAAAAATATTTTAATGTTAGATATTTCCAGCGTTTTTTTAATTTAGATACCATTGGATAACGAAAACAATCGTAAAAAAAATAAAATTTTATTGAAATGCGGCAATGCACTCCAGTATTAATTGATCGACCAGACCATGTTCATTTAAGACAAACCAAATGTATTATCCTTTACGGGTTAGGTACACAGCTCTCCAAGGTCCAGATAACTTCCTGTACAAATAGACGTACCATATTCATTTATTTTCCTCATAATAAAATAAGAGCATAAATAAGCATAAAAATCTAATAAAAAAAATGGACATGCAAACTAACAAAATCAATTTTTTAATAACAGAAGATTTTTTGTTTTTAATCTTGCAATGTTTCTTTTTATTTCTTACGATAAAAACGGTAAAAAAATAAAGTATTTTTTTTTCTTCACTATAAATTGACATTAAGAGAGTTATTGAGATGCAATCTTGGAATATGTAAAAATCATCGGTTGCCTGGCAACAGTCTACTTCACTTAAAAGGCAGGAAACTAAAACCATCATGCATATAAATTTATATCCTGACTAGCAAACCTATGAACACGTGATCTTAGATTCTTGAGATAATTTTCTCACAACGCGCGAGCGCTTCTCGGAGACCAAGTTTGATCCGAAGTCACGTGACTTCCTATTGATTCACTTAGATAAAAAGGAAAATATGAGTATCCTCAATATTATACCTTAACATTTGCCACCTTATTTGTATTTCTGCGTCTTATGTCTTTCGTAGGAGATAGAACCAGAAAAAAATCAACTTTTCTTTTATATAGAGAGGTAATTTGTAAAAAAAAAACAAACAGATTAAAAGAACAAAAGGTAAAATGTTGTAATACCACATATCGTCCTGGTATTAAAATATTTTACCATTTGTCCTTTAATCTGTCTGCTGCCGAATGGGTGATCTCCTTGTTCAACGTTATTTTTTAGAATAATGGAATTCACTTGGCTGACGGATCTCCCTACATTCCATTGGAATAGTCCATATGTACTGAAAATGTTTGCCTGTGTGTTGTTAAAATACACACAACAAAGCAAATGACTGATTTAAGCGACTCCGTAGGAAGAGACTAAAAGGATTCCCGTGTCTGTAACGCCTTCTACAGTCTACTATTAAGAATCGGAGCATCGTGACACACACCTCGTTAGATTCATAGATTA
>JAFIDM010070179.1:4710-16378 GCA_023159025.1 Thereuonema tuberculata
TCTGATACTGTTCTATTGGAAGTAAGTTTAAATAATACTCTTTATAAGCAATGAATAATGCTAGTTTCTGTCCGCCTAGCAATTGTTTTCAGAAATAAATGTTTGTCATTAATAAAAAGTTATTTTGAATATAATAAAATCGCCTACCATTAAAACACTATGTACAATTAAAATTAGATCACACTGTAAATCTAAATCGACGTCACATTTAAACCAAGACATTTGGAATTTACTATTAAGAATTACGGGAGTTAGATTCTCTATTTATGCATGTGCAAATTTTGTAATCCCTCACTTGAGGAAGGATACTCCCATCATGTATCTGAAACTGTCGTTTTGTTAAATAGTTTTTATTCTTGTACACTTGTGCGTCGGCTTCATTTTTTGGATTAAAAAAAAATATATATTTTCTTTGTTTTGGTGATGAAATTTATATTTTCCCTAAGCTTTTCTTGAATATTAAACGAGGTTTTCTAAATTTAGAAGAAAACGATATTTAAAATTCTAATGATAAAATTAAATAGAGAAACGGAGTAGAATTTTGTTTGTTCTTTTTTAATCTCATAAAATGCAACTGAAATACGAAGCAACGAAAAAAAAAAACTGTTTAGAAAACTTATAATTTATATGAATTAATTAATTGCACGAGCAAACGAATAAGTGTCAGTTTCTGGTTTTGACTTTATTCAAAGAATTAATCTCTTGTTATGAAATTAGATTTTTCTTCAATTGTAATTCCAATGATTTCCGTTACAGTTATCTCGACAGTGGAACTAAGAAAAGTTCGGCTATTAAAGAATTACCCGAAGCCAACAGAGAAAATATGGCTGCCAAACTGAAGAACGCTTTCATTACTGGATTCACAACTATATCCGATGAAATGGTGAGTATTTCTACTAGTTTTAGATTCTAAGCAAATTCATTCCTCTAGCATTTCCGTATTAAGACATTGTTGTCTATTAATCTGGCTATTCGAACTCAGCATTTACTGCGCTTTCTCAATCAGAATGTAGCTGCATTAGACATACGTCCTTCCATTCAAAAGAATATCACCATTCGAATGGGACATCTGATAATTCCTTTTTACTGTGCACCTGGACGACTGCTTTAAGTTTCTCATAGCATTCTGCATTGCTCTATCGCCTTCTTTCATATAATTATTAGTCCTGGATTTGTCATTAATTACTCCAAACCACGCCTAGAACTAAGTTAACAGTTTAGATTTCTCGGCACAACGATGATAACCAGTTACCTAGGAATCCATATCAACTAGCCATTAATTTTTTTTCCTTTCACTTGGATTTTACCATGATTTCAAATAAACTATCCTATCTTCACTTACTTAAGGGAGATATTTAATTTGTTAATAACTGCAGACATTACTATTTCTATCAGAATGCAATTAACAACCGATTCCGAGTGTACATCCATCATCCTCTTAAATCTCCGCTTACAATAAAGACTAACATGGCAGCTAACTAGTAACTACATTCAAACAGAAAGAATAAATATTATTTAATGACATTCACAGTGTGTCTGAGAGATAAAAACTACTGGAGTAAATCATGTAATTACATTCTATAAATAAAGGCCACCATACTGGATAAAATGCAAATAAACTATATTAAAATATAAAACACAAACGCTTTCAACCTGACCAGTAGGTCTTTTTCAAGTGATTTGAAAAAGGCTTGCTGTTCAGGTTGAAAGCGTTTGTGTTTTATATTTTAATATAATTTATTTGTATTTTATCCAGTGTGGTGGCCTTTATTTTATTTGTAGACATGTTCTACAAGTTAAATTATTTTAATAATTACATTCTATTTGGGAAAAAAAATTATTAATAGCATTTGTGGATGGAATCTTTCCAAAGGAATTAAATTTATTGCCTCTCATTGAATGTATAATAACCTGTAAAGCGTAAATATTCACAGTTAAGTAAGATTAAAATCCTTTACACTGTTATAGTAATAACAATAATTCTCAAATAATTCTTTCTAAACTATATATCTTTTCTGATGTTATTTGATTGTATGTCTTTATTAAATGTTTTTATTTCAGAGTGCTTCACAGTCCAAAACAACTACGCTAAGTCGTAAAGCGAAAACATCTCAAAAAGCAGAAGCACGCACGGAAATACCTAACTTAGAAACGTCTTGGATTGATGCGAAACGAGCAGGAGTAAGTCTCAAAGTTATTAAGTCATTATATTAGGGTAGAGGGCAACAAATGGGGAAAAAAGGGATGATAAATTAATTAATTCAATAAAATGATGTTCAGTGAATAATTTTAATCAATCACTTCTAAAAACATTAATAATTGGATATTTTAGGCAAGTGGTCCCAGTATTTCCTTGTGCTGTTGTCTGACCATTTTAACTTTGAAAATCTGCAAAGAATACATTTCTAATCTCGTTTCACTGATTGTAAACTAGATTCTCTTTTGCTTACGAATATGAAAACATATGACAGCATGACTTCTGATTAACATGAGAGTTTTAAAGGAACAGCTTTCAAAATTCAAGCCGTAGATGCTGCAGAAAAGATACAGCCTAAACATTCAGAAAGAAAAAAAGTAGCCTTAGTATCTTTAAAGAAAAAGAACATCAATGAAACGAATAAATATAAATAACAAAAGACAAAGAAAAGTGGAAGAAAACTAGGTTTGACAGGACTGACCAAAGATGACAGCAAAAGAAATGGTGTATAAATGACATAGAAATAAAATTGAGATAAATGCAGTAAAAGTATTGAAGAATAATCAACTAAACTTAAAAAGGAAGATCTTTTTTACCTTTAATACCCCAATTAAATTTTACTGAAGAAATACTTTTTTTTTTTGATGCTCTATTAAAATTCAAAATTCTAAGTAATATCCCAGCATGGCTGTTTCTCGCTCTTTGGCGATCATCAGCTGGGACTAGTCACCTATATCTTCTATATAATCCAGTGAAGGAGTACTATTATTTTTTCAAAATCATTTTTCTTAAACTAAGTTCAGTATTTCTATATTGAAACTAGTAACAGATTCAAAATATACGATTTCTCATCATCTACATTTTCCGTAAAAAAACCATGGTTGAGGCCCAAGTTACCAAGTGACATCCCAGGACAGCTGTTTCTCGCTCTTTGGCGATCATCAGCTGGGACTAGTCACCAGCAAATTGGGAGGTCTCAATACGGAGGTCGAGGAATAATCGTAAAGAATGCGGAACTTCCAAAAATTAAAAAAGCAATAACAGTAAAGAATGAATTGAGAAATATTTTAGGCACTTTTTGTTCTTTTTTTAATACACAGAGGAAATTCATTTGAAGCCGGCGGAATGCTGCCGCATGAATTTCTCAGTTCATTTTTTATTGTGTATTAATGGTTGCTTTTTTAATTTTTGGACGCTCCACATTCTTCCCGATGATTCTAGTTCTGTCTCTATTTGTGCAGGATCTTTCTGAATTTCCATTGGATAAAATAATTTCAAAGTAAAACATCAGAAATAAAAATCTCACATTATATTATATTTAAGATAAGCCTACCTACTATATTGTCAAGATAAAATGCTTCCCAAGAAATCTTGCAAAATGGAGATCGAGCGAAACCAAATAATTCTGAATGTTTACGGTTTTATGTCCTTAGGAATTTTCCAATCTTACATCCAGGAAACAAGAAACGTCCAGTAGATAAGAAGAAAATAAAAACAGGAAAAAAAAAAGACAAGGAAGGAAGGAAAAATCTAATGTATATTTCAGGATGTGAGAAGATACAAAATGATATCGAAAATAACAGATACTATTCTCTGCTTTGATATTTTAATCTATATAATCTTTACATAAATTTTAACTTCAAGTTTCAATTACTGAAAATGCTTGTAAATAAAATAAGAATCATTAATGTTATTTTAATATTATGGCAAAGTTCTGCATTTACAGTTTTTGGATAATAAAAACGAATTTATATACACACAAACAAACACACACACATATATATTTATTTATTTATTTTATTTATTTATTTATTTATATATATATAAATAAATAATATTATCACTATAAAGTTGCTCAAATAGAATTGGGCTGGCTATGTAGCAAGGCGTAATGATAACAGATGATCAACAGAAATTCTAAACTGGATTCCGAAGAATGAAAGAGGGCCAAGAAAGCGCCCACAAGGTATGATGGGTGGATGACATTAAACGTTTTGTTGGTTTGGACTGGAAGAGAAAAAGCTTTCGACAGAAAGAACTGGAAGAAAACTTTATCCTGCAGTGGATTAAAAATGGTTGATAATGATGATGATGTACATAAATAGCCATTTACAACATACTTAATAATTAACATTATTGTGTGTCACATTGTGTAACTGTGTATAGTTTGTAGGTGAGCAGATAAAGGGACTAAGTCACCAAAAACTAACAGTTGAGAAAAGGCCAAATGTTCAAAAAAACAGCGAATTTTACCTAAATACCTAAACCTTTCTTTTGTTAACTATGTATGAGCCATGTAAAACTTCATCCTTTTACCACAATCTAAGATGTACTGTTGGTTAACTTCATTTTTACCAAATTCTCCTTAATTTATAATATATAATAATATAACCTGCAATATTGGAAATAATGGTGACTCTTTTTACATATGCTTTCTGTTTCTTATTTAGAAATATCAAATGGAAGAAGAGCAATTTGGATGGCAGGTTGTTGAACTCAGAAAATCGCTTAAGGAACTTGGACATAAGGTAAGTCAAGCTATAATCTTGCATTTATCATTATAATAACGGAATACTGATTATAATTATTGACTAATCCTTAATGACTTAATATATTGGTAAGTTGTATGGGAGACATAATAGCAGTGGTTATGGACTGTACGTTATAAGATTTACATTTGCATTAAGATTCTTAATCTACCACAGAACATATATGCCCATAGTTTAGTTATGCCTAATCTGTTGCTAGCACCCACCCTCTACATGTGGATGGGGTCCTTGCTCGACTCCTAGAGGCTCATCTCTCAAACACAGGAACCCTAGTCTTAAATGAGTTTGCAGTATTAGCAATGACTCACTGGAAGGGACCTAACCTCTTCATGACTCAGAAAGAGAATTTAGAATTACAAAGCGAAATTTTTGGAATACCACGATGTTTATGCAATTGCTATGGAATTTCAGGGAGAAAAAAAATAGTAATTTTTATTAAAGAAACATTTTATATCTTCATCAGTGTTCGCAAACATAGTTTGTATAAAAATTTGGCTTTTTTTTATCTAACAAACTGTAAGTGTCTTGCAAGTATATTAACTTAACATAATTCTTATTTCTTCTTTGATAGAGCTATTTTAAATCACTGAAATGTTTCACTGATTTAGTAATTCTGTTAAAATCGCCTTTGCGTTGTACAAAAAAATTCTATTTTGTGAACCTTTAATACTTATGTATTTTTTTTTCTTAACTCATTGCAGGTGGCCAGACTGCTTCTTGAGAACGATTTACTTCCTGAAAGAGAACAGATTCATCGACAGGAATTTGAAATGGATAAAAAAACCCAAAACGAATTAATTGAGGCCAATGCAACTCACTTATTGAAGGTAAGGTTTCAGTAGTAAGATTATGAAATAATAATAATAATAATATGAAAAAAATTCCGAATCTCGAGTGTTCATATTCTTTGATTTATAGTAGCATCCATTTCATATCGTTAGGAATGCTATTAAGGCTAAAATGTGGAATTGATAAAATGTTATGAAGCTTTAGAAGATCGATAGTTCTAGAAAAAAATAATAAACATAATATTTAAGTTTCACGCTATTCCCTAAATCATAGTAATCTCTGGAACAAATTATGTACTTTAATTAAACTGCTTTAACGTGCCGGTAAAAACTAATTAAACATAAGAGACCATAATGCACCTTTTACATATATTAACAATTAAAATGAAAACAATGCGACGTTTCAAAGTTCCAGTTTTCGAACTTTTTCGTCAGGCAAAGAAAACAAAAATGAATACAAAAATGTTGGAGACGGAACTGTCCTCCAAATAAGCATCAAGTTTAGGCCCCTACCTCATTGGTGCTCATTTGGAGGACACTTCCGTCTCCAACATTTTTGAATTCATATTTTTTTTGTCTGACGAAAAAGTTCGAATACAGGAACTTTGAAACGTCGTTTTGCTTTAATTTCAATTGTTAATATATGTGTAGAAGGTGTATTATGGTCTCTTGTGTTAAATTATGTACTTTTTTGGCTTTTGAGTCATTATTTTGTTGAATATTAATCATATAATATTGTCTTTTCCAATAACAAATTAATTTTGAAAAATCAACATGGATAGAAATATTTATGTTAGTCAGTATTTTTTTAATGTAGGCCTAGCATTGTTATTCTTTATTTCCATTTCTACATTATATATTTATATTCCTTAATAAGGTCCGTGAAGATGCTCTTCTCAAGAATCTGCTGAATAAATATCTATGGAGAATCATTAAAGATGAATGTTGGGATGGAATGTACATGAAAGGCAAGTCCATTGCTGTAAGTGTCTAATTTATATTGATACTATTGCAGCAAGTCTCGTCACATGTTGAATAATTTAACATAAATGTCGTCTTTTACATTATTTAAACTTTTTTTCTTTTTGTTTACTTTAACTACATTTTAAATATATTGATAGGCAATAACTCTTCCATAATAGTTTATAACAGCGATTCTCAAATTATTCACTATCAGCCTCCTCTGCATTTCTCTTCAAATTTAAATACAGTGCAACTTGGATAATTCGAACGACTTTAATTCGAAATCGTGGTTAATTCGAAGATTTCTCTTGGTCCCTTGAATTTCTTATTAAATCAATGTTAAAAAATCGTGGATAATTCGAAGTTCAACTTCCTTAATTCGTAGTTTTTTATAAAAAATTTCGAACCATAACGACTTTTCGGCGTTTCATCATTAAGAAATTCGACACGTGACAACTGAAATCCCCTTCCCGCCACCGTTCCACACGTGACGCCATTCGACACGTGACGCTTCAGACGCCATTCGAGCTTCCTGCTATCAGTGTCACCATATCTTTCAGTAAACCACGCGTGTACAAGAATTTAACGTTCGCTGAAAAGGTCGCCGTCATTCGCGAGGTGGAAAAGGGTGTGAAGAAGAAATGCCAAATCGCCAACGAGTACGGGAGTACAGGAATTTCGTCGGTACTATTACGGATCACCCTGTATCTCTGAGAGGATATACAAAACAGAGTAATTCCTTAATGCAAACGGAAGCCTACACTCATAAAGATAGGTGATGAAAATTAAACTTAGCTTATGGAACCGCTGGGCCCAATTTAATTCCACAGCCAAAAACAGTTAAATATAATACCAAAAGAGAAGTAAAGAAAAGATAAACAACTCAGGAATGTCTTACAACAAAATGTATTAATAAATAAGATTAATGTTATACAATCACACACAACAAATCAAGACTAATGCAATAGAAATTACATATCAATAAAAAAATATATATACATAATAATAACACACACTGCTTTGTTCATAAATTCGGCAATTCCAACAGATTACAAATTAAATCGAAATTATTCAAGTTGGTAATTATCAAATAGTAATTCACAATAATCTTATCAATGCAATTTAACAAAAGTATAAACTTAAGACATATTCTCACAAATAGTTTGAGTCACTTTATAAGCAGAGTCTGATCGAAAATTGTTTATGAAACAGACTTTCTGACCATAGAGTATGTCTGAAAAGTTCACTCCCGGACTTAATTTCGCCAAAGAAAATATACTCACTGTTCGACGCTCTGTCCTGTTTACATTGTCACAAAATATAGGATAACTCCGACAAAATTCACTAAACTGTTCATGTCAAAATATCCGCGTAAACACAAATGGCGCACAACACATTCTTTTGCACTACACGAACGTTTCTTAATAACGATGGCTGCTCACTACAACTGAACTATCCTGAGGGTATATGGCCTTTCTTAATACCTCACAGATATCCAATAAGCCGACATCATATCAAGAAGCACATATCTTAAAAGTATCCAGAGATATGTGCACCACAGGATGAGATACAAGTCTTGCCATTAACCGAGTATAGGTAGAAAAGAAGAACAAAGCTGTTTTTGTCCTAACAGCTTCTCCGCCCTTCCAAGACGGAAGAAAAAGACGTGTGTCTCGTCCGGCTACATCGTGAGAAGTGACTCTGAAGTTTCAAGAATGCATCTCATTGGGATGGTGACGTAAACAATGTTTTACCAATGGCCCTTCAAGAAATAAGGAGTGTCTTGAAACTCCAAATGACATCACTATAATCCCCGTATAGAAACAAAATGGCCGCACCTTTTCACAGCAAAAAAATTCGTTCCAAATAAAAGCAGAATTACATATAATAATATATATCATCATTTATAGATAACAATTATAAAGGTTACATAAGGTGGAAGGGTTCAAGAATATATAAAAAAAAATATACTAAATAAAAAGTTTTAATGTGGAAAACCTGCCATTTCACGATCAATTAGGAAACAAGGAGAAGAGATAAAAAAACATGGCGGATCCTGCGAAAGAGTAAACAAGGCAAAGGTCACTTTGCCTTAACCACACAAAATTGCGTCATAAAAAAGTAGGAGAAGAAAAATAAAATAAGGAAAATTAAAAAGACCGTAACAGTACATTGAAGAACAAACCAACGTAAGTGAAGCTGTTTTCCTTTCACTAAACATGCTTGATGATTTTGCTAATCTTAAGCGACTGAATACTACAAAACAATCAGACATTGCACAATTTTTTGAAAAACTATAATTTTCTGTATTGAATGTAATATGTACTGTAGCTTACGTAATATAAATCTTATTTTGTTTACATACATATAGTGTTTAAGTCTTTCATACCATGATCTTTCTGAATAAATATTTAATTATTGACAGAATAATCTTTTCAAGCATTTAGTGGACCTGAAATTAAAGTTAAAAAATGTAACTTGTTTAATTCGAAGTCTTGGATAATTCGAAGTTTTGTAGTGGTCCCTTCGAATTATCCAAGTTGCACTGTATATCCATGCGAAAGTACAGATACATATGCTTATCCTATTTATTTATTCACATAGAGGTAACAGTTAATTTAATAAAAATTTTTTTAAAAAATCCAATTTTCTTTTATTTTTTTTTTATAGAAGTAATAAGCTAATAATTAAAAAAAAAGTTAAAGCTTTCTTTATATTTAAAGTGATAAAAACGCACAACAAATAAAATCACTGAGATACTTTCATTTGGATTCCTCCAGAGTCTGCAGCTCAGTGATATCGAGGAAAATGTAAACAAAAGACAGGTAAACATAAGAATGTCCCTTTATATAAAAAACTGGAAAAAAAAAAGGGCAAATAGTTAATCCCCGGTAGTCAACAGCTAGCTTATAAAGGATTAAACTATACAAAAGACATATTCATAATGTTAATTATAACGTGCGTATTAAAATTTTTAAAGCAATAAAAAGGGATAAAAACGCATAAGAAATAAAATCACTGAACTACTTTTGGAATATTTGACGCCGGAAATCCAAGACATCCTGTTTCATGATTCTTCCAAAAAGCCTGTATGATAAGAAATATTTATTCAATAGTTTGACAAACTACAGTTTCTAATACTCTATATAATGAAAGATGATTCTTTTTACGCACTAATTGTATCCCCATTCATACATGACGTACCCAAGATTTTGGAATGGAAAGGGTTTTGACGATCATTCAACCAAAAAAAAAACTTTGTGTCTTTTCCGATTTTTTTGGGGGGAGCGGAAGGAGATTACGGACAAACCAGTGAACCTTTGAACCAACAGGTCCAAAATGTAGATTTATTTTTTTACATTTGCGGAAGCGATGGGATGGGGGGGGGGATTACAATCCCTGCCAATCCTCTCCCCTCTTAGGTAAGCCAATGCCCCATTGGTAGGATCCAAGAAATATCCCAACTAGAATATGTAAGTAACATAGTAACATTCAAACTGAGAAACTATTTTTAAAGCGTTAAGAAATGTTTGCACTGTTTGGAAGAGCTTAAACTAAATAAGCTAAGTCCACACTTGGAAACATGTTTCTGGAAATTGTTTGCAAACAGTTTCCTTTGTTTCCCAACAGTTTGCAAACTGTTTGAAAACAGTTTCCAAATCGTTTGAAAACATTCGAAACATGTTTTTAAAAACATGTTTCTACAACATTGTTTTTCAATGTTTTGCATACAGACCTGCCAGTCGAGGTAGAGATGTTTGCCGAGGAAAACGTATTAATAGCTTATATCTCCCTACGAAACTAGACATGGAGAGCCTTCAACGTTTTGAGTGAAAATATTTCGGCGATTTCCTTCAAAGCATCGTGCTTCTTAATCCTATTTTTGTGCTCCGAGTAAGTAATGTCTCAAAGTATTCTACGAGACTGAAACTCCTCAATGAGCTGCAGGGTCTTCTCCTGCGTCCACATTTCAATATAAGAAAACGGATTCAATAATAAAAAAAAAGAATAGGGGTCATTCCACGTCAAATCACCCGATGAGTTCACCACACCATCACAGATTTTTATGAAAATTTATTTGCATATGAAGAGTCATAAGATAAGACATTCTGTAAAATAGATCAAATATTTGCCGAGATATGAATTTTTTAAGTTTTTTTTTTTGTGCCACGACCCCTTTTTTGACGTATTTTCTTGAATATCTCATCTCCTAATGGAACCAAATTTGTTTTCCCCGTGTATTTTTTTATGCTGAATCCAAAAATTCCAACGAAATTAGTCTAGGACTAATAGTTTTGTAGTAATAGACAGCATGTAAGCATTTAGGAAAAAATTTAAATGGCCATATGGGACAACATTTAAAAATTTGAGATTTTAACCCAAGTCTAAAAAAGGTCTAAAGTAACTGATAAAAAAAAAAAATCAAGATGGTGTTTTGCTCCTGAGCTTAGAAAAAATAATCGCAAAGTTGGTACTCTTTTCGAATCGCGTAAATGAAATATTCAAAAACTATTACTTTGTCACTGCATATTTATTTAGTAAATTCAAGTTATCCCTTGCTTTAGTCACAGCTCTGTAAGCAGTAAATCTCACTTATAACAGGTAATAACCCAGGTAAAACCCATATTATCAAACTTGTCCCACATGGCCATTTAAATTTTTTCCTAAATGCTTATATGCTGTCTATTACTACAAAACTATTAGTCCTATACTAATTTCGTTGAAATTTTTGGATTCAGAATAAAAAAATGCATGGGGAAAACAAATTTGGTTGCATTTGATTGATTAGGAGATGAGATATTAAAGAAAATATGTAAAAAAAAGGGGCGTGGCAAAAAAAAAAAAAAACTTCAAAAATTCATATCTCGGCAAATATTTGACCTAAAAAAAACCCATATTTTGCAGAATGTCTTATCTTACGACTCTTTATATGCAAATAAATTTTCATAAAAATCTGTGATGGTGTGGTTCCACTCATCGGGTGATTTGACGTGGAATGACCCATAGATAAAAATAAAGGAGAAATGAGCAGAGATGTTGACACAACACATACAGCCAAGGAAGAATGGCTACTGTCCAGGGAAGGGAAATGTTTTACAAACTGTGTTTGCAAACACGTCCAGACATGGAAACTTTGTTTCGTGTTTCGCAATTTCCAATGGGAAACAAGA
>JAFIDM010070181.1:0-16373 GCA_023159025.1 Thereuonema tuberculata
ATACTATAACTGAAACATACAATATTGACAAATTAATTAGTATTAGAAATTTGCCTCAAATTCTGAAATTAATAAAAGTAAGATGATTTTGTTTTTTACTGAACAATTGGATTTAACTGAAATATCAATGCATAGAGTACAGTTTTCTGTTGAAGTTTTTACTTTATCTTTTAAATTTTTCTTAATAGACCTGCATGCTACAGAGCTTTGAGACAAACAAAATTGTTAATACAACCTCATCCAAATATTCTGTTGAACACTGCTAAGAAATTAAATGTTGATTCTGATTCTTTTAATGCCATCAATAAACATCTAAATAAAAGATATGGATGAAAAACAAAAATTCTTCTTTAGTATATAAATACAAATAACTCATAATAACTCCTTCCACTTGAAAACATCTTTAATCATCTATATTTCGATTTCTTCAGCAGAAATCTTCTGCATGGAAAAACTACAGAAAATGTAGAGAAAACCTAAGATTTTCTCTAACATTTAAAACAGAATTCTAAGGATAAACAATCATGTAGTCATTCATGGTACAAACTTTCTTGAATAACAAAATAAATTCATACAACATATAACAATCACAAACTTTCTTGAACAACAATATAAATTCATACAACATATAACAATCACAAATTCTTGAACAAATAACATTTACTAATTCTTATAGAAACAATTTATGTTAATTTCAATTTTTGTTTCAAAATTTTATTATTTTTCATAATTTTTTCAAAAAAACTGAATGAAATGGGATTCATTTTAAGTGCTTTAATTTTGTTAATGCAATTTGTCAGATTAATAAAGCCCGATTCCAAAATGAATCTTTCTGATTCATCTTGGGATACGTATATAATGTCAATAATTGGATCCGGATTATGTGCCAAATTTATTGTGTGATAAGCCCAATCTGACAGTTCTGGTTTATTGTCTCTACAAGCATTAGTATGTTCCCTTAACCGTTCTTTAAATGATCTTCCGGAACTTCCAATATATAACCCCCTCAGTCTCTACATTCCAATGTATAGATTACTCCCATTTTGTACAATTTGTTGATTTTTTCTTGCCTTCTTTTTTTGAATAACCCGTTTCCCTTATAAAATACTATTTTAATTTTGTTTTCTTCCAAAACGTTTTTTACATACCTATCAATTACAAAACCAATAGGAAACCGAATTAATTTGTAATTTGTGACTTTACTATTGTTTATTTCCTCTACTTTCTTGATTTTCCTTGTGCGAAAAAATTTATCAATACTTGATTTAACAAATTCTCTTGGATAGCCATTCATTTCCAATTTTTCTTTTAAACTATTAATTTTCCCTTTCCATAAGCTTTTGTCCTCAGTGTAAGCAGTTATCCTTTTTAAATTATTGAAAATTATCTCTTTCTTAGTGGATACTTTGTGATTTGATTCAAAATTTAACATATGCTTACTTTGGTAAGGCTTTTGATAATATTCATAACTGATTGTATTATTACTGTTTATTAATAACGTGTCTAAGAAAGGTAACCTCCCATCAATTTCTTCCTGATAAGTGAATTTTAAATTAGGTTCTACCGAATTTACAAAATTGAAAAAATGCTTAAATTGCCGATCAGTAACGTCCCACAAAATCAAAATGTCATCTACGTATCTAAAATACCGAAACTTAGCCTTTGTCCATTTTAAAATTGAATTGTTTTCCATCCAATTTAAGTAACTATTGCAAATTACTCCTGCAATGGGGCACCCCATTGGGAAACCTTTCTTTGTGTGTATAATTTATCCCCAAATTTAAAATACTTATTTTCACATATTAACTCTAACATGTCTATAAAAGCTTCTTTATCTAATTTGTAATTTTTTAACACTTCTTTGTGTTTATCACATTTCATTTCTATTACCTTCAATGCATCCGTGACTGGTACATTCGTGTACATCGCTGTTACGTCCATTGAAAATAATTTAAATTTATGTCTTTTTCCTTCTTTGTATTTAATAATATTATCAATTAGATTCTTTGTTTCTATAAGAATTAGTAAATGTTATTTGTTCAAGAATTTGTGATTGTTATATGTTGTATGAATTTATATTGTTGTTCAAGAAAGTTTGTGATTGTTATATGTTGTATGAATTTATTTTGTTATTCAAGAAAGTTTGTACCATGAATGACTACATGATTGTTTATGCTTAGAATTCTGTTTTAAATGTTAGAGAAAATCTTAGGTTTTTCTCTACATTTTCTGTAGTTTTTGCATGAAGAAGATTTCTGCTGAAGAAATCGAAATATAGATGATTAAAGATGTTTTCAAGTGGAAGGAGTTATTATGAGTTATTTGTATTTATATACAAAAGATATGGATGTTTAGAAGAAAGAGAAAATCACAGCCTTACAGATTAGAAAAATAATGAGAAAGAAAGAAATTTAAGTAATTTTATATAAGATACTTTCGAAAAAAGCATAGATGTTGATTCCCATTTACCTGTTTATATTGCACCAATATTATTTATATCTGGATATGCTATTCATAAGGTGATGAGAAGAATAAATAAATTGTAAAAGCAATATGCTTCATGATGATGATTTGGAAAAAGAATTTTCATCAGAGATTAGATTAATTAGATTGATTAAGTCAATAGATAAAAAAGTCAACATTATGGTCAGCTGTCATTATTTATTTATTCTTTCAAGTGTTTGAATGTTGAATCTGTAGTGAAAATGAAACAAATTTTATTCTAAATAAAACTCAGTTGGCTATTATTGTTGATTTCACTAAAACATATTAATTTGTTAAACAATGCAATTGATTTGCTAAAAAAAAGAAAGGGCAAAAATATTTTTTATAATAATTAGCAAAATATTATTAAACAATTATGCAAAAACTAGAAGTTAAGTATTTTCATCTGTAACAAAAACAAAAAGGAATTGACACAATTAAACAATTAGATGTAATGTAAAATCTATATTATTTAGTACTGTACTCATTTTAAAACATTTGATATGATTACATAGTCATTAAGTTATATTAGGAATTAAATTTTGTTAATCGATTTTAAGTGATTCAATAAATTGATATTTACAAAACAGTGGAGTGGTTATTTTTCTTTTTTAGAAAATTTTCTAAATGTGAATTTGTTTTTAAGAACTGATAATTCAAATTGGTAGCACAAAATTTGTATTTTTTTCTAGACCTGATATACAATTAAGGAGATTTAAATAAATTTAAATAAATAAGTAGCAAAAGAATTATATTATATAAAAGCGTTATTCTGTCTGTCATTGTCATAAGACTTTACGTTTTTCCAATTTTGTAACCAAACTATAAGAGATAGATTGGCCATGTAAATGAATAAAATGTAGAGCTTTTTAAGACACACAAAATGCTACAAAAATCTTTCGAAAAAAGTTTTTGGTTTCCAAGATGGCACCTTTTAAAGGGTCAAATTTTGACTTTTTCTCAATTTAAACGAAAAATATAAAAGTTGGAAGAGAACATTATATTAAGAAAATGTTGGTATTTGAAAGTTCTATGGAACGGTATATCAGTCATTAACAAACGTTTCTGCGTTTGGAAGATACATGCAAAAATGAAGTGTTTTTGCGGCAACCCCCCGTGTGAGTGCCAACGCGCAATACACCTGAGTTAAGCGGAGAAGCTCACAACGAGCTGGGAAGTCGTGTATTCTCCGATTTCCATATGAATTTGCTAAATAAATAAAGTTTTTTCTTTTTTAATGCTATACATGCAAGGGTTCCGGAGCGACGGTACCCATCTAGTTACTTAATTTAAAAAAATTATTCAAAATCTTGCAGAAAGTCAAACATAAGAAAAACTGAAGAATTTCCAAAATTATACTATCTAATTTGTTCATTATTATTATTATTAAATTGGTCGGGTAAAGGAATATCGTGTAATCCTGAGTAAAGTTCATTAAATTGTAATATTTTTATTTTAAAAACATATCGAGAATGAAAAAGTTAAAATCTCAAGTGTAGAACAGTCATCCTGCTTCCGTGACGTTATGAAACCTGTACTTTAGAGGGCCGTGCTATAATGGTTGTCCAAAAAAACTGAGACATAGGGAAATAACATTGAAAATTACCATTATAAAATTACAACTGCCTGGCTGTATTTAAAAGATAGCCCAGTCAAATAGTACATTTTATCTTGCATGAAATGGGTAGTAGGTTTCTTTTTTTTTTATATTGTATGTCATAGTACCGAGATGCCAAATCCAATTTTTCGACCTCGGCGACCTCCCGGATCACCCCCCAAAAACGTTAAAACTGTCAAAATTTCGCACTTTTTTTAGGTTTTGCCAGTTTTGATCATGAAGGAGCATTTTTTCAACGAAGACAATTCGATACATTTTAAAAGTACATAAAATTTGCAACAATCTAAGACCAAATTGGTTTATATAAACCTAATGATTTCCAAGATACAGCTTTCCAAAGTTTGTCAAAATTTCCATCCATGCTATGTTTTCAAGTATATATTACACAAACCTTTAGTTATCATCATCATCATCATCATCAGCCCGTACAATCCCCATCCGGAGCAAGGGCCTCTCCTAATTTCTTCCATTGTTGCCTATCTTGGGCAGCATGAGTCCAGAGTACCCCCTGAGCCTTCTTGATGGAATCCTGCCATCTTGTAGCTGGGCGACCACGACTTCTTTTACCATCTCGAATCAGCTTAGTCCATTTCTCTGTTGACATTCTGGCCACATGTCCTGCCCAAGTCCACTTTTTCTTCAAAACTTCCTTACCAACATCTTTTATTTGTTTTAATTTCCGTGTTCTTCATTCGATCTTTCAACCTAATACCAAGCATGCTCCTTTCCATTCTTCTCTGACATACCATCAATTTCTCAGTCTGTATCTTCGTTAAAGACCACGTCTCTGCGCCGTACGAACCTTTAGTAATCCCGCTCAAATCGTTCAACCTAATATTGATTGATGTATTTTTTATTAAAGAACCCTATTTTGAAATAAATCATAATCCGGTTATTAGACATTAAAAATATATTGGAATATAATAATATCAATAACAATTTTTTTTAGAATATTAAAGGGCAAACTAAATCAGAACTTTTCTCGCTTTAGCTTCAGCAAATTTATCAAATAGACTTTCTTAATCTAATAACCTAACTATATCATTTTCTATAAGCATCATAGACAACTGACAAATGGAGTTGAGATAAGGAATTTCTTAAATAATTTTTAACTCTTTTAAGAACAGAAAAAGAACGTTCACCACTTGCATTGCAAATAGGATTTGTCAAAAATGTTTTCAGAATTGTCTCTACATTAGGAAATGTAGATTGTAAACCTCCAATTAATAATTTATACATGTCTAAAGGATTGGTGACATTTTCTTCTTTTATGAAGGCAATAAAATGGACAAGTTCATCTTTAAAATTTTTACTATCAATATCATTTTGATATTTTGTGCATAATTTTGTGCATACTTACTTGATAAGAAAATAAATGTACTACACTTCTAAAAGTTTTATTCAATCAAACATGTTTGTACTGGTTCTTGAACGTGCTCGTGAATGCATGAAATATGACCGCTAGGATTGCCACCCGCAAAACATTTCATAGCTGGCGTTATTCATTTGTCAATATGATTTAGGGAATACTGCTACATTATTAATTATTTTTATATGAAAAGAAATAATTGAATAAAATAATTGTTTTTATTTTGAGAGATCAATATTGAGGCCCCCTTGATTTATGAGGCCCGAGGCGCGCGCTTCCTGCGCCTATGCGGAAATCCGCCACTGCCCTACATGGGGCTTTATTTCAAAGGCATTGAAAATAAACACAATAATGACTTAACCTGGACTTGGCTCAAAAATGGTGCACTCCAAAAGGAGACTGAGGGTCTGCTCCTCGCTGCACAGGAGCAAGCCCTTCAGACCAATGACATGAAAGTCCTAATACAAGGAATAGCCTCTGTCCTCTTTGCAATAATCGCGAAGAGACTATTAATCACCTAATTTGTGAATGAACAGACATTGCACATACTGAATACAAAAAGAGGCATGATGACGTCACCAGCAAGTTGCACTGGGCACTTTGCAAAAAACATGGCTTCCCTATCATCTGAAAAGAAGCAGATAAACCCTGGCAACATACAGTTGAAAAAGTCCTAAACAATGACCAGATCAAGATCTTGTGGGACTTTCGAATACAGACAGATCACCACATTATAGGTAATATCCCTGATATCACTGTGGTTGGACAAGAACACACCACCTTGATAGACATTGCCATTCCTGGAGAATGCCAAGTGCAGGAGAAAGAGCAAGAGAAGATAGAGAAATACGGGGCTCTGGCGCTAGAAACTTCCTGACTTTGGCACAAAAACACAATAGTGCTGCCCATAGTCATCGGCGCACTCGGCACAATCTCTCACAAATTTACAGACTATTACAACAGACTTGGAACAACAGCAATAACATCAGCTGAGCTACAAAAAACCGCCATCATTGGCACATCAAGTATTTTACGTCGATACTAAGCAACACTTAGGCCCCTGGTTGAGGCCCGTCTTTCCTAGGGAAATGCCAGTGATAAACGTGATTCTTTTTGTGTTGTTTGTGTGAACGTTTACACTGTGTAACTTTTTAAAAGAATAATTTTTTTTATTTATTTATATATATATATATGTATAGAACGGGCAAAATTCAAAGCAACCTCTTAGAGTTTCGCAAAGCAAAATACATATATGAGGGTGGATCGAAAAGTAACGCACAATAATTTTTTTCTGCCTTGGTATTGCATCTAGAATGATGAAATTTCATCAAGATATAGTTTGAAGTTTCACACGATGCTAATTTGATTTCATGTGCAGCTCTAGCGGGAGAATCTTCAACTATGCAACAGTGATGGCGCGCATGTTATTCCCTTCAACTTGTGAAGAGCAGATAGTGCAGTGCGTTTTTGGTGGGCCCAAGGGTATAAACCGAGTGAAATTCACAGGGACATGCATGGCGTTTATGGGGACGACCGTATGTGCCCCATGAAGATGCTCTACGTGCAAAATTTTTTGATGCGTTTGACGTCATAAGAAGACACGGAGAGATAGGACGATCTTGCATGGTTATAATCCGCAGAGCACAGTTATGTTTAGAACGTGGAGGCGGCCATTTTAAGCATTTTCTTTAATTATCATATCTGTTTTTAGTCATGAGATTTGTTATCTCGATTACTTTTTGTAATAAACCTTTACTTTATTTACTTACACTTCCTAATGTGAACTGAAATTTCTTTTATTAGAGACCATTCGCAAAGCATTCATTTCCTAACTCTAAAACTACGGCCCGTATAACAAAATGTCATAGAACATTTTTGAGTCAAAATGACCTTTGGAACCCGCATTTCTGAAACACCCTGTATAAAAAGCAAAGAAAACTTTCAAGCTCACTACAACCTGAGTATTTCATCGACATAACTAACATTTAATATTTGTGCATTGTATGAAGAGAAAATTTATAGATATTAGCTCTGGCAATGATGTTCAAGGTAATTTCATGTCCTAAGTCACAAGTAAAGTTCAAGAGTAACACAAAAAATCTTTCTATATCAGACTTTCCACACTGCCAATAGTAAAATAGTTTACTGAATAATTATACCGAAGACGTAAAATAAGAAGAACGATGATTTCTGCTTAGCGTACGCCACGACCTCAAACTTGGGTGGGAGGGGAAATGCAATGAAAACAACTTTAATTTATATATAGTGTTTTAAGGGTCAGCTACGTGTTGACAGGAAATGACCAGTCGCGCATGCGTACCATCTAGGTCACGATCTCTTACCACGTGTGGAAGCGCAACCTTTTATCACTCTCCAATATTAATCAAAATATTGTATATGGCTGCTTCACTATCAACTTTGATGAATGATAATTTCTAAGGGGCTGAAGAAATCGAAGTTTTGACCGGAAATACAGCTTCGAGCAGGTGAGTGTTCAAATTTTCATGATTATTATAGTAATCATTGTTGTTTAAAATCTGTCAAAATTTAAGCTTTTTGTATTTATTGTTTTAAAAACTGTCAATATTACTTGAAAACAATTTATAATAACAGATTTTTCAGAAAAGAAATAAGAGAGAAAATTTAAGCATAAAAAAAAATATAATGTTACGCCGAGTAACTGGATTTTAAGCCTAAAGTCAGCAAGGAAATTCAAAAAATTTAAATATTTTTATTAAATAAATAAATTTCGTATATCAGTCCCCAAAACAGTAATAAAAATAAAAATAAATTGGTTATAAGTAATATGTATATTCAGTTTGTTTGTATGTATAATATCTTTTTTATGTTATTGCTATCTTTAATGTGTTTTCATAATATATACCCACCCAAAACATTTCATGTAAAATAACTTGCCAAGACTCACATGCTCATAATGCTTTCACTGTTAAAAAGATATGAGATCTCATGTAGAGCCAAGCCCCTAACTCTACAAGGTCTAACTCTAAAAACGCAATATCTTGGCCGTTTCGTGGCTGTCGCACAGACAATCCCATGGAGTTATGTAAAGGATATGGAGTATGGCAAGGCATAAGGATAAGGATAGTAAAGGGTCGGCACTTGCCGTTCTGCCACTTAGACCATGGCAAGGCATACTTTTTGACCAAGATAGTAGGGTTTTTAGAGTTAGGCCCCCTTGTAGAGTGAGGGGCTTGGCTCTACATGAGATCTGATAACTTTTTAACAGTGAAAGCGTTATGAGCATCTTGTCAACGTATTTTACATGAAATGTTTTGGGTGGGATGAAATAGTTCCATGAAACGGCCAAGCCATACTTTTTGACCAAGATATTGGGTTTTTAAAGTTAGAGCTTGTAGAGTTAGGCCTTGTAGAGTTAGGTGCTTGGCTCTACATGAGATCTCATATCTTTTTAACAGTGAAAGCATTATGAGCATGTGAGTCTTGGCAAGTTATTTTACATGAAATGTTTTGGGTGGGATTTCATTTCTTTTTGTAAGATGAAATCTGAAAACTTTTTAACAGTGAAAGCGTTATGAGCGTGTGAGTCTTGGCAAGTTATTTTACATGAAATGTTTTGGGTGGGATTTCATTTCTTTTTGTCAGACGAGATCTGATAACTTTTTAACAGTGAAAGCGTATGAGCATGTGAGTCTTGGCATCTTATTTTACATGAAATGTATTGGGTGGGATTTTTAGATATTAATAAAATCCAAAGTATAAAAGCTAGATAAATGAAACTTAGCGTATTTCATTAGTATTGTAACTGCATCTTATCCTGAAAATTTGAGCTCTCTAGTATTATCCAGGCCGAAGTTATGAGGATTCGATAATACATAACCAGACCCCCCCCTTTATAAGGGGTTGGAGGTTGAAAGTTACGGATTTCTTAATTTTTGTGTTGTTTGTGTGCTAATCCTAACCTGCATACCAAATTTCAGCTTTCTAGGACTTCAGGAAGTACCCTAGAGATTTTGATGATCATGAGTCAGTCAGTCAGTGACTGAATCGACGTATTTTAGGTATTAATAAAATCCAAATTATAAAATCTAAATAAATGAAACTTAGCGTATTTCATTAGTCTGCCAACTGCATCTTATCCTGAAAATTTGAGCTCTCTAGTATTATCCAGGCCGAAGCTATGAGGGTTCGAAAATACGACGAAACACTTCGAGAAAAGGTACATAGTGCCCTTCCTGCCTTCGGCTCGTCTTGGCGGGGGCACTGCCGTGCCCCCAGATTCGACAATTTTGAGCCAAAGGGGGGTTAAATATATCTGTGCCTTTCCTGATATTTATAATTGCTTAAATTAATTTTTTTACTGAATTTATATCTTTATTTTTGCAGAGTGAAAAAGAACCGGAACTTGTTAATCATTCTAATCAATTTGTAAATATTATTATTTTGTATATATTATCTTGTCAATTGTAGATATCATTAAAATTGTTAATCATTTCAATCTGTAAAAAATTCCAAATATTATTAAATTTGTTGTAAAAACAAAAGAAAAAATAAATAATTAAAAGAAATTAAAAAAAGTTTTGTTTCTTAAGTTGAAAGTTAAGTTTTATTAATGTTGAAGAAAAGAAAAGTCAAAAACAAAAATGACATACAGACTTAAAAAAATTTTTTAATTCAATTATTTCTAAAATTTATGTTTTATTCTGTAGTATTTTGGAGGAATTTAGTTTACTAAATTACTACTAATTTTAAAACAAAAAATTAAATACCAATAGCTTCATTTTAAAGGAACTTTTAAATAATGATAAAAAAGGTATCCTAACTCGCAATGCAACAGAAATTTTGACCATCAGATTGAGAATCGCTTCTTATATACACCAGCTGAGTGCGCAGTTCCGATGCGCTGTAGCTCTCGCTATTCATTCATTGGACACCAAAGTTTAATTATTTGCGTGGGCGGTCCCAATGTGTTTGCATACGAAATTTCATTACAATCGGACAACTCCTTCTAGATCGTCGTTTTTTTTTGGTAATGAGTGTATTTTACACTGAATCTATGGGAGTTTGCCGTCTTTATATACCATACACCACTTTATTTTCTAATCACAGTAGCAAGAACTCTGTTCCATTTTCAAGTAAAAAGTTAAAAAAAAATTAATAATTGCAATTTATTGAGGAAAACATTATAATTACAAACATATAATTTAATAATTATGAAAGATATTTTAATGGATCAATATTACTATTCTTGAAATATCAGTTAATTACATCAAGAGAAGATATTCCTTATTATAAATATAATCCTGGCTTATCACTTGGTTAAATATTGGTTAAATATAATCCTTAACCAATATTTCAAAACATAATCTACTGTTTGTGATAAACACCAATGCATACAAAATAAAATACCACAGCAAAAGGACCAAAGAATTGGTAATGAATGGTCTTAAAAGGAAAATATTTCTATAAATATAAGTTATCCTAATTATAACAGATTCAATACAGTGGAAACAGAAATATATATAGATTTCATTTTCCAGCCATTAGGTGGTGTTTGAGTTCACTGAAAGTCCACAAAGAGATTTTAAGCAATTCGTAAAACTCTTGAATGACACATCTTTATGCAATTTCATGGAGATATTATGTTATTTTTGTATAAGTTAAATGGCAGATAACATATAAAAAATAGTTTATATCAGGTATCTAAGAAATAATGTTAGGTGTGTGAGCACCATAAGTTGATAAATATTAAGCGCATTGATCTCAAACTTTGGATTATAGGCTTAAGGGTCATGGGGATTGCAATTACGTGAAAAAGGTTTCTAGTTCACATAGTCACCACCAGGGGGCGTGTGGCACTGCTATCAACTATACAAATGGAGCACTCCTTGAAATGGCTACCATACAATGAAATCATGCACTAGTCTTCCACAAGAGCACAGCGTTGCTATTAACACTTGTTGACAGGGCTTTACTCGTGAAGCTTTATTATCAGTTGCATTCGAATGCCACTAGGGCATTACATATATGCAGGAATATGAGAGGCATCGAAAGGGGCAGAGGGCCACTATTGATAACAAATTTATGATGTATGGTTCACAAATTTGTGACAACTCAAATCTTTATTACCAAGTGTTTCCTTTTCTGCAGCAGCATGGTGCACTAAACTCTGTATTCGTCATGCAAGATGGAGCTACACCACAGACATCACGTGTTGCGAGGAATACGATTGCAGGGGGCATTCCTAATGACCGTGTAATAAGCAAGCATTATCCTTATGCATGGCCTACACAATCCCCCGACATCAATCTTTGTGATTTTTGGTTCTAGGGTTATCTCAAGGATAGGCTCTTCCAAGGTTGGGTGCACAAGCTTGAAACACGTGAATGTGGGCATCTCCATAATGAATTGCTCTGATATGTAATAGAGCACAGTATGCATTAAATGCAAATGATCTCTGAGGATGGAAGACACAAACATCTGTGACCAACCATTTTGTTCCACCATTCCGAATTTTAAAGAGCAATGAAAACCAGAAGATACTGCATAGAAGACAGCAGCACCTCATGTCCCCTGGTGGTACCGATGTGAACTAGAAACTTTCTTCACATGATTGCACTCCCTACGACCCAAAAGATTACAATCCAAAGTTTGAGATTAATGCGCCTAATATTTATCAACTTAGAGCACTTCAAACATATCACGTTGTTTTTTGGACACCTGATATTTTATACAAAATTGTAAGAAAAATATTATATAGTAGGGTTTTAATGATTCAAAAAGGAATGGAATGGCTAAAGCTAATGAATACATAGATGGGAAATAGTTGAAAAGATACCAGTAAGAATTATAGCTATAAGTAATTAACAGTGGTATGCAATGACAATTTTCAGAGGGGACTGTAAGGGTATTGTCATAGTACTATTTAACATATCTACACAGAATACAAATTATAAAAATGTTAAAGACTAATGTATTCTTTCTAACAACAATGGAGATATGGAAATGTTTTACCAAAGAACGCCGAATGTGTGAAAATGTTAAAGTGGGGAGAGGAACAGGAGTCTCTGAACTACTCCTGTTGGGCAGTCGAATGCAGCTGAGGGGAGGAGGGATGGAATGGCAGCTGGCCAAATCCAACTCTACAGGTGCTGAGGGAACACTTAGGGGACTAGCCGAGTCCTACTAGAAACTAGATCATTTACAGCAAGCCACTGGTAGGTAGTAAATAAAACCTTAACAAATACATCTCAAACTGTCAGCGAAGTCAAAAAAGCAATATACTAAAATGAAGAGACCAGAAAACTTAAAAGCTTGTTAAATTACATATACACTAAACAAAATCAACTTATTGCTGGATGAGTATTTTTGTAGCAATACAGTAAAATGCAACTATTTCATATAAAACAATAACACAGGCAAAACAAAGGCATTTCATTAAATACAAACAAACCAACCCACACACCAATTGCTCAAATATAGTTATTTTGTGAAAAATACATCATAATAATTACATAGTTCCGTTCTTTAGTTCAAAAAATGAAAATTTTAAAAAAGTATGTAGTTTTTTTTTAGCTCACCCATAGTTTAAAAGTCAAAACTCATCTCTTCCACACAAGATAGATGCCAGAACTTAATAAAAAAAATAGGAAGCATTTCAGTAATTCCTTTACTAGCAACTAAAACATGGGGCATTCTTCTATGGAAGACCCTATTACATTCAGCTTCTGATTTATATTTTTTTAACCAGAAACAAGTACTACATCAGTTAGAAACACACAAACACACAAAAAACTAAAATATGCAACTCAATTGCATATGAAAACAAAAACTTTGACATTTAATTTTTTTTTTTTTTACATTTATGTAATCTTTTATCTTAATTTTAGTCAATGAAAAAAGCTTTCAGTTATTTTATTTATTATCTATCCAAAACCTCCATCTGTGAAGTAAATTTTAATTGTTACTCCATTTGATGTAAAAAAAACTATTCTCAAAATGAAAATTTACAGTTGGAAATACAGTGGAACCCCACCATTCGTCCGCCTCGCTACTCGTACAACTCGTTATTCGTCCAACTTTTTCAAGTAAAATTCAACTCGCCATTCGGACTTGCCCCGCGATTCGGACAGCGTGACCTTGTTACTGGCCGCCCCACGCGGTCGCTTCAGTTCAGTCTCGTGCTAGCTTCCGTACGCTACGCATCATCCACGCAAGCTTCATGAAACTTTGTGATATTTTATTGTTATTTTTTGTTATTTTTATTGAAAATAGTGCAGCCATGGGTCCAAAAAAGATTACTGATTCAACCAAGCCTAAAAGGAAAGCAGTGAGAACAACAATTGAATTGAAAAAAAGAACTCGTTGCGAAGTTTGAAAGTGGAACTCGTGTCTCTGACCTGGCAACTCAGTATGGCATGGCGAAATCAACCATATCGTCTATACTGAAAAAGAAAGACATAATAAGAGAGGTCTATATATTTATTGTTTTCATAGTTTTCACGTATTTTATGCTTAAAATATTACAAAAGTTTAAATAAGCAATCATCTGTGGGTCTGGAACGGATTAATCCAATTTACATTATATCTTATGTGAAAAAATGATTCGCCATTCGTACAAATCGCCATTCGAACTGTCTCCTGGAACGTATTGTGTACGAATGGCGAGGTTCCACTGTATATGTACTGTGTATGTTGTTCTCATCCTATTGATAGGCAAGAATTGTCCGGATATTTGTAAATTTGTAAGCAGAGTCGAAGAAATAACCAATCCCAGTGCAGCGTTCGACGTCACGCCCATGTTTAAACATTGCGTCTCTAATATTCATCTCACTTCACAGCGACGGAGCACAATTATACAATTATTGTCAGGGTATTGAGATTTTCTTTCCCATATAAATAAAGTTCAGTTTTTCTTTCCCACTGAAATGCCTGAAGTTCATGAATTAAAATTTATCAGAGAGTTTGTAAAACCTCGGTTTTTACATAATTTCTGCTGTGTAGCCACTCGCTCACTAATCAACGAAATAGGGGAGCACGTGCCGTCATTGTTGCCCAGACAGGATCATTGGTATTGGCTGTTGGACATTCGTTATTGTTATTGCTGAAACTGGTAAATCAACTTTTTATTTTCTTTTATTTTAACAA
Organism: Thereuonema tuberculata; assembly: GCA_023159025.1. NCBI lineage: Eukaryota > Metazoa > Arthropoda > Chilopoda > Scutigeromorpha > Scutigeridae > Thereuonema > Thereuonema tuberculata. Next base: position 14,598 of record JAFIDM010070181.1, read on the forward strand.
AATTTGGCTTAGCCATTCAAATTATATGTTGCGGAAGTCATGGCTTTTAAAAAATGAGCTTAGAACATCGTTTTCAATCTTGTAATTTTCAATAATTTCAGGGTATTTCAAAAATGTGGCATTTGTTTTACCTCCGTTAATATTGCCTCAATTTCGACGAGCCTATTCTTTTAGGGCAGCAGGTTGCCATTATGTTTCATAATGAGAAACTGCAGCGCTAGCTACTACGAGAGTGGTAAATCAATTTTTTATTTTATTTTAACATTATTATATTATTATTTTAACAAATAAACAGATATTGTTTTTCAATCTTGTGTTTTTCAAAAATGTGGAATTTGTTTTACTTCTGTGAATATTTCACGGGTCGCAACTAGTATATTTAAATCAAGTAACTTGAAAATTTTGCCATTTATGCAACTTTTCCTCTGTGGACAGGGTTGAGAAAACCCGGGTATTTAAAAAAAACCCAACCCAGTGGGTTAAATTGGGTTTTCATGGGCATTATTTTTTGGGGGGGGATTTTTGTCGTATTGACAATTAAATAGTTCAATTTAAATTCTTATGATTAATTTACTCAAAACACTAACCGATTCTTACAACTACTTTACTAGTGAAAAAAACTGATAAATTAAATTTTCTTATGTTGGCAGCCAGAGCCCTGCACAATTATCAATGGTTTAAGTACATGGTTGTAAAGACCATGTAGTTGTGAAAATTCATGTTTTGTTCCAGCATTGGATCCATATTATAAAGGTATTAAATTGTACTCTACAGTCATTACGATTCTACATCAAGTTAAAGTTGTTGTTTTTTTCTGGAAGAGGAAATGTTATATAACTGTGTTTCTTATATTGCAAGAAAAGTTAAAACACAATATTAATAAAAATAAATTCTTCTCACAGTAAATAGTTGCCTTCAATAAATATGATGGCTCTTTTTAATTTGTTTAACACTAACTATGTAACATTTTGTATGTTAATTAAATTTTCGTAATTAGATATAGTTGGGTTTTATTGGGTTTTTTTGGGTCGGGTTAAATTACAACAACCCTGGTGTGGGATCTAAAGTTGGATATTTAAACTGTGTAAGTGAGAAAAGGTTCTCTTTTTCCAAATCCTACACTCTTGTGTGTTTTTCCACCAGTATGTGGCACAAGGTGAGAAACTAAATGGTGTGTTTTTGTGAAATCATCTTTATAGGGTATTTTAGCAGAATGTAATCTTTTTACAATGATCACATCCACCTACATGTCTTTTCACCTACATGTCTTCTTTTATGAATAGCTAAACTGTTTGAATTAGAAAAACATTCCACACAGACTACACATTTCTATGGCTCTCACCTGTGTGTGATCTAATGTCAACAGTTAAATTACTGGATTGTTTAAAGCTTTTTCCACAAAACTTACATATGTATGGTTTTTCACCAGTATGTTTTCTTTTATGACTTTTTAAATGTATCAATTGTGCAAAGTTTTTTGAACAAATCTCACACTTAAAAGGCTTTTCTCCCATGTGTGATCTTAAATGTGTAGTTAGGCTTTGTTTAGTTGAAAATTTTTTATCACAACTATATGGTTACACCTGTATGTGTTCTTTTGTGTTTACGTACAGAAGTTGATTGGGAAAAACATTTTCCACAAATTTTACACTTGTATGGTTTTTCTCCTGTATGTGTTCTAATATGATTAGTTAAATCATGGGATCTAGCAAAGCTTTTTCCACAAAATTTACATGTGTATGGTTTTTCACCAGTATGTATTCTTTTATGACTTTT
>JAFIDM010070182.1:0-10316 GCA_023159025.1 Thereuonema tuberculata
ATCGAACTATAAAAATCATTACAATTAATAATAAAACTCACTACAATATATATATATTAAATGCATACAAGAATTTTGTTTGCTTATTATCTTTTAGAATTGTTTGCAAAGGTGAGTGGTGAAAGTAATAATTGGATATCAAACATAGTTGTCTTTTGTTTGAACACTTAGTTTTTAAGTTAATAGTATGCTCTTCATTAAATTTAAATATTAATTTAAATAATTTTTTTTTTTTTTCGTTTTAGGAAGGCAGGCGGGTTAATTTTGTTAAAATTCATGCTCCTTGGGAAGTATTGACCCGATATGCTGAAATTATGAAGCTGAAGATGCCCATGAGGGAGGTAAAAAAACAAATGAAAAACAGTACAGCACAGTCATTACAAAAATCATCCTCATTTTGTTTTTACTTTCACAATTTTATTTAAAAATATGACCTACACCAAATGTCAGCATTTGTTGACTTCTCCTGTTCTTAAAACACTTCTTAATATTCTGATTTAGTAGTCTCATTGCCTCCATTTTCACCGATTTTTTGCATCTTCTGTTCAAATAGAAATTTAACTTTGGTCAAATGTGAAATGGACACAAACAAAATAATAATAATAATAATAATAGATCGTTACATAAGTTGGATTTTCTGATTGAAAAATGGTGAGGATATTTTCAGTGAGGGTTCATTCACTATTTTTCATTTCCCTTCCTTACGTCAAATTTACATAACTACTTGAGAAAAATAATGAACACACACAAATTACACAACAAGAAAAGGAGTCGCACCCTGAGCTGTCACCGTGAAGAGATTGGGTCTCTTCACGGTGACAGCTCAGGGTGCGAATCCTTTTCTTGTTGTGTAATTTGTGCATGTTCATTGTTTTTCTCGATTAGTTCACTCCGCAAGTTAAAGAACGTTTACTAATTTACGTACCTACGTTTAATTATGGCCAGATACTTAAAATGATAGAGGCATATATGTGATGGCTGAATATGCTGTACGTGATGCTCAATGGATGTCAAAGATGTTTCCCTGCTTCCTCTTCCTCCAGATGTGCTGAGAGATTTCCCCCAGCCCTCTACCACATGGCATTTGGGATCTTTTTAGGGCTGGAGAGAGGCAAGTGTGAGACTGGCCTTAAAACTTCCTATTAGGATCATTGGGTTTTTTTGATGGCATATTGTGAATGCTCCTATCTTAGTTCTTCACTTAAAATTGCGGCCTAATTGTAAGCTTGCAGAAATCATGTCTCTGTTATTAGTCTATTGCTTTTATGAATAGACATACATTTTATTTTACAATCCATTATCAAGGTCTGTACAACTTACTGTTTCTTAAATGCACAGAAATAGTTTAGTTTTTATGTTATTTAATATTCCATTACTTACCTTCATTATAAGAATGCAGATTACATGATTGACTTTATAATTTACCTTTTTTAATTTATTGGTTAACTAAAATACAGAATTATGTATTTCCTTTGTTTTTATTTTAGCTTCAGCCGATGACTCCTATCCTTCTTGATTGAAAATGAAAATCTTTCTATATATGTGCTTAAAATCATTTATCAGCAAAATTTATTTGTGTGTTTAAAATATTGGGTAGTTTCTTTTATTAATTATTATAATTAATAAAATAATTTTATAACATGGCTTACTAAAATTAATTAACAGCAACTGCTTCTTAAATTCATTTCATTTTATAAAACTTAACTTCCATGGCAAATAAAATATAATAAGTAGATTAAAGTAAAGATTCAAGATTGGAAAATTCCATTGGATCTAAAATATTTCAGCAACAAGAGTTATTCAGAATTTTTTCTTTCAAAATATCAAGACTTGAAGATAAATTTGAAAGCATAGAGAAAGATTAAAATTGCAATTGCTGATAAAACATTAGACATATTCGAATTATAGCATTGTTTTTTAAAATGTATTATTAACTAAAATATTTAATTTTGTTGATTAAGTGTCTTTGACAACATCAACATGGATTCCATTCTTTATCAATGCAGTGATTATTGAGAGCTGAATTAAATTAAGTGATTAAGATAAAAAATATTGGAGAACAAATAGAGCCCAGACTGTATCTATCATAATTGTTCAGTTATATTAAAATAATTCAAATTTCTTTAACTGAAATTTTGCAGTGCATGTTTACTATTTGAAAACTCTTCAACTTCTATGGACGGTAGTGCTCCTTTAAAATAATTTTAAATAATCTTGTCTTTATTTTAGATGTTCCTAATTCACTACAGAGATACCAACTTTTATTTAAAGGGTTCGGTATAGGGATATTAAGATAATATATTTATTCTTTTTCATTTCATTTCATTTTCTTCCATCTATTAAATGTTAAGCTAATGTCCATTCCATTATGTTAGTTGTTTGATGTTTACTCAACGTTTGTTATTTAAGTGAAAATGTATTATTTTTTCTTTCATAGCTTCTTATGTTTTCAATGTATATTTTACATTTATGCAATGGCATTCAGTTTATCATTACTAACAATTAGTAACATTGCATGGATATTATCATTTTAATAACAAATTTCTGCATTTTATATAATAAACTCAGGCTTAAAAATAATTCCCATCCCAAAAAAACAAAAAAACAACAACTATTTTTGATGAAGAATGTTCCTGTTCAAATTAATATCTTTTTTTAAAAAAATAATTAATTATGAAGATCTTTTTTTAAAATTTCAGCTTATAAGTAAATTATAATAAATTGCAGTATAATAAATTATAGTAATTATATAAAAATGTGACATTTCTTAATATCAAGCTGATAATGCTGATCTTTTGCATCTAATTCAATTTGAATTAGCCTTTTAAAAAAGTAAATTTATAATAAAAAATAATTACTTTTTTAAAGTAATTTTATTTATTTTTTCAAGTAAAAAGATAAAATATTTTAATAAATATCATTTGGCATTGCCTTATAATATTTTTTTCTTTTGCTTTTCATTTTTAATTTTATCATAGAAAAAAATGCACAGTTTACCTATGATTGTTGATTTTGCTATGTATCTTTATAATATATTTTATCATATCTGTTTTATTTTTTTGTCATGCATGGTTTCTAGAAGTGCTTCTTATTTCATTTTGCTGTTTTTTCACTTCACTAGGCATCAGAAAGCGTTATTGAAGAAACCAATGTCTTATTCCCAGAAGTAAGCATGTGACATTTGATTCAAAATGACCTCAAATGAATAACAATAATAATACCAAATACACAAATGAAAAATGTTTTTTAATGCTACAATGGAAAAGCTGATTCACGGCTGGTTTTGCTGTTAATTTTAAATCACAAAAAGCTCTCGGTGTATTCATTTTCAGCAGCTGCTCTTGTTTAAGCATTTGAATTTGAATGCGTTGCAGTTTATCTCAGTAATTCCTTGAGATGAAACTGTGAAATTGTGATCAATAGTACACTTAAGTTATATTAATGTTTCTATAAATTTTTACATTCACACATGATGCGCTCACACTATAGAGATTCTTTTTTTTATAACTTTTTGTATAGATGCTATAGTATGTTTAAATTTATAGATTTATGGTAAATGATAAATTTAGAGATTGCAAGAATCAGGATAACTCTGTTTACAATTACATTTTTTTTTTTTATTTTATTGTTAACTTTTACCACTAGTCATCAGCTAAAAGAAAAATGGCTATTGGAAATGAATTGGTTGTTTTTCATTTGATAATTTATAGTAATTTTATGTTCATTGGGAACTTAGTAATCAAATGAACAATATTTTAGTTAAAGACATATATATTTATATATAATGTAACAAAAAAAATCTATTTCCTTTAACATGAAATTCAATTTTTCTTCATTTGAAAATATTTCAGTATTATTGCATATCATTAAGGACAGTTTGTACATTTCCTTGTGCCCTTTCATTAATTATTTCTGTTATTTTTAATGCAGTTCAGATTATTAATTTTAAAATTTTTGTTTTATTTAATTTATTAAAACGTAAGTCAAAACTAATGATCATCAACATTAATTGGTGTCAAAATAAAAAATAAAAAAACAAATTCCATGGTAGCCATCTTAAAATTTTTAAGTTTTCCAATTTATTAATTAATTTATTTTTAATAAATTTTTCTTTAAGTCAGTTTTTTTTAATTAACACCGAGCAAATTTCATTTCTTATTTATTTATTTATTTATTTATTTATTTATTTATTTATTTATTTAATCAGCTTTTCCATTACTGTAGCCAGAATTCACAAATTAGCAGAAAAATTTAATATATATTTTTCTAAAATATAAAAAGAAATGGGACTTAAATATAAAGGGAAACTTTTAATTCTACTTTATTGATAATTTGTTAAGTATTTAAGATGTTTTGCCTTAAACTGCAAAATATAACAGCTGTAGAATGCTATTGAATTCTAAGAAAGTAATGATAATGAATTTATTAATTCATATTAATTAGATTCATTACTAAATCTAAAAGAAAGTGCTAGAGTCTTAATAAATGTGATGCTTTAGCATAGTAAATAAACTTTCAATATGTCAATAAAAATAATTCCAGTTACAATTGCAACTAATTACAGCAGCAACAAAACTCTGCATGACAGACAAAATTTCTTCCTTCTTCAGGTATGGCTTAAATCTGTTACTTCAGTTCGCTGGTTGCATATAGATTGCTATTGTTAACAAGAAAGCTTGATACTAATGTCTCATTTAGTGTAAATGTGTGCTTATTTGCTATGCGATTTATGTAACTTGACAAAATTAATTAATGCATTCACTTTAAAAAATTTTGCTAACATCTAAACAGTAGGTCATAATCTTTTATTTATATGTTTTTCATTTATGATTTACTTTTGTGAAATGAAAATCAATTCAGAAGAATCATGGGCCATTAACAGAATGTATTTATTGTATGTTTAACACACATTTACATCCTTAGTTCTGAACTGATTTGAATAGCCATACATTTTTTTATCTAATAGGAATTGAAACCTTACAAATATCTTCCAGACCCATAAATTAAAATGCTGAGAATGAGTTAAAATGGTAGCAGTTCTGTTTTGAAACAACCTAGAAAAATTTGACTATTCGACTGTTTATCAGTTCTCTACACTGTGTTACGGTTTTAGCTTTCTTAAACTTAATGACTATTTTTCTCATACAGTTATGTTGGGGGGGGGGGGGGGGATATCTTTATTTTTAAAATAATCTTGACATTTAATAATTATGAAATAAAACCTTTGCGACGTTATTTATCTCAAAACTTTTATTTTATAATTATTAAATGTTAAAATTGTCTATAAATTAACTGCAAGATTAAATTAAGAATCAGAACAAAAATGTTCTTACCACTTTTCAATGATAATATTAAAGATTTGTATATCGAAAAATATCTGCTAATGGATAACTTGTAATATATAATTAAAAATCTCATACATCATTGATTATTATTGACTAAATCCAGTTTGAATGAAAAAACATGTTTTCAAAATAAATTCTATATGTTTACAAATAATACAAATTAATGGTCATCCAAATACAAGCTGAAATCAGGGTTCTTGTTCTCAAGTAGAATTAATCTATTAATCAACCAAAACATCCTTCTTTAGATTGCATGATCATCATCATTTCTCAGTTGCACAATGTTTGCTTTGCAATTATTTCATGTTATTGCTATCATTGTTGTTTTGTTTTTGTTTTTTAAGTCCAATTAAATATTTGTGCACTTTAAATTTTATTGCAATTAAAAAAAAAATAAATTAAAAACAAATATTGAGAAGAAGTTTAATGAAAAGATATTATGTCTAGAGATTCTTTAAGAGATAATAAGCTTACCAATCAGTTAATCTTAATCTAAAAAAACACCTGTAAATAAAAAGAAAATATTGCAGTCATTTTTTAAAATTCTAAATGTTATTTAATTACCTTTTTTTATTCTACATTTAGTCTTTCTACAGGGAACTGTTACAATTTCCCATTGCATTTTTACTAAACAAAAATAAATGATTGTGTTTAGAACATAATGAGAAATAGTTAAATTCTCTCCATAGTTCATTTCTTATCTGATCTTCGCTTAATGACTTGATACTTTATCCAGTCTAGATGTGTCAAATTGACTAGTCTTTAGTTACAAAATTATACAAATGAACATCTGGTACAACAGTATTGATGAGGAATTTATTTAGTTCCAGGCCTAATTATTGGATGCAACATCAATAATACTTCAGTATTTCATGCAGTTAAGCATTTCATCTTTCAAAGACAATTTTGTAAAATAGTATAAAGATAGAAAGAGATACAGAAGTGAAAAAGTAATCTAACATATCCAAAAATAACAGAGAGAGAGAGAGATTGTCATGTCCTGAAAAGTGTGACAAAATATTTTATTAAGACAGCCCTTAGAAAAATGCTTATAGTTCTAGTTGTCATTATACGACAGCAGATTCCTCATAGAGTTGTAGAGCTGCCTTGCCATGTATGATACCCACCAAGCCCAATCTTACACGAACAATAAGAATGGTGTCTGTCTTGTCATTTGATAACTCACTGGGTAAACATGGATTGATGAGTTGCACTATGTGAGTTATGTTTAAAGAATACGTAGAGTTTGGAACCTATTGCAATGCAATGATGTTTGGAAGAAAACGTGATTGTCTGGGACTGCTTTTGTATTTAAGACTAGGAATACAGGTCTTAGAACTAAACTTCTCAGTGCATTTTATGTATTGACATTTCTGAACAGCTACCAACCTTCTAACAAGTGTATGAAATGGATACTTCATATTCTAGTTTGATAGTGTTTATTCCATACTCCTTAATATACTATCTTTGAGATAAGCTAAAATTATGAATGAGGACTAGACCTACAAGTCCCCTGTTCTAGAAGTGTATTGAATTTGCTGTTTAATTCTGCTTCATATACTTACAGCTTCATGTTTGTTGTGAATTGAATCACTACTGCCGTTCAGAGCAAAGGCAAATCCATATCACTTTCATTTTTATCTTTCTTCGTTAACATTACTGCTATCTATATTTTTAAGAGGATAATATTTTTGTTAGTTGAATGATTGCATAAGCACCAAAAGAGTATGCAATGAAAAAATGTGACTATTAAAAATGTAGGAATTTTTTTTTATGCTTTAGATTCAAAACCCTATAGTGCGTTGATTACTGCTGTTGCCAAATGTGCTTACATCTTTGCAGCACTGAATTAATGAGGACTCCAGTGATTATTTACTATTTTCCAATCACTCAAAGTTCAATATAGCAATAGACGTCCTGTAATATTTCCCCTTCATAGGCCATCCTAGTCTTCATTCTTGATTAGGCTAATATGAGGAAGAAGCTCCTATTTGTTTTATATGATTTTACCAATGTGTTGTCAGTGAACTAAGCTCTGAGAGGAATAATAATTCATTATAATGTTTCATTCACCAATATTAATAGTTGCTAAGGCTGTTTGACAAACAGAAGTAAAAGAATTATAACTATTCGTCATTGATTGATCTCCAATATTTTTGCCACCAATCACTGCATGCCTTCCATCAATGGAATATTGCTTTCACTCTTGGTCTGTAGATGAACAAATGTCAAATGAATACTTTATATGTTGTCTAACTTTATAAGTTCTGATTTATGACAAAGGTTCAATAGTAGTCATACTTGATGTTTTAGATGTATGATGCCTTCCTACACTTTTAAATGCTTCTAATGTATATAACATTCTTGGGACAATTCTTGTACATAATTTGCATAATTTATTTGTTTTAAACATTTTTTTGCTAAGCTTATTATCTCTTCTTTATTAAAAATTATGAAAAAAATGTCAAACAATATAAGTTAGAATTTTAATAAATGTTTCCTTTATACTGTTTGATGTTAGTTGTCTTTCTTTCCTTATTTCTTCCTTGATTTCTTTTAGCTTGCCCAAATTGAAAGTAAGGATCAGGTCAATATAATAATAAAGGAAATGAATTCTATGGCTGAAAGAGCAGTTAGTTGTTTCCAATTGGATAAAAACCTTTTTCCTCCAGAAGATAAGAGGTTTACATATGAATTTAGCCGAGAAAAAGACTATCTGTAAGTATTTTTATAGGTTTTTGATAATTATCTTGTCTTTCATGTTGTTTGTGGTTTGTGACATAAAACCATACTTTTACAATTGGAAGACACTGGTTGCAACACTAATAATTATTCATTCATCATTAACTCCTGTCTATAGCTTGCAGGTTATTTTTTTTAGGGAGAAAATAAAAGGACAGCTTGTTTCTTTGTTGTTGTTTTTTGTAAGATCACCTAGATTTGAAGTAGACAAGAATTCCAATCACTTTTGTTACAACTTGATCTCTGCTGTAAATTAACATTTCAAATCATGTTTAAACAGTCAAGGTACTAGATAAAGAATACTGCAGTGAAAGCAGTTTAGGTAGATTTTTTTCCCCTATCTTGAGATAAATGCAGTAATAACAATATTTTAACTTTATAAATCTAGTAATGAAATACAGTATTGGAAAAACAAAAGTAATTCAAAATGACTATTATTTAAAATACCTAAAAAACTGGTAACCAAGAGGATTAGTGTTCTCGTGAAGAATCAAAGAAGTTTATTATCAGAAATGTGTGAAGCTTTATAAATATAGTCATGTTTTATAAATACATAGAAGCATACAAAATTATAACAAACTCTTATATGTTTTATTTAAATTTATAGTAAATATGATAGTTCCATTTAATCAGTAATTGTAATAAGTAGAAAAAGTTCAATGCTTCTTTGTAAATAAAATTCTTTTGTTTTGTTTTTCTAAATGTTCATGTCATAAATTTAATTACGCTATATTTGTAAAGCTTTATTATTATAATTTATGTTTGATTGGACTGGCCTTTTGGATATAGTGTCTCTAGATAGTATTGATATATACATGATGGATTACAATATACTACAATAATCTAATTCATTGCTCTTTATTACAAAACTTGTTTATTATTAAAAAACTCCAAACTTAATCAGCATATTTTGCAGGGTATTACTCTATTACTCTTTTCCTGATTCTTCAGGCTACATTTTGAAATTAAAACCAAAGAAGTTACAACAAAGAATAAGTCTTATACAATAAGAGAATAAGGTTCATAGTGCATCAAATTATTACAAAGAATAAGTTTTATTAAATTTCAAAAAATATTGTAAACTGCTTAACCATTTATTTATTTGTATTTTAATTTTTATCAGGATAGCCTTACTCTTTTGTTGTAATTGTATAGAACTTATTCTTTGTAATAATTTGATGCACTATGCACTTTATTCTTTTGTTGTATAAGACTTATTCTTTGTTGTAATTGTATAGAATTTATTCTTTATAATAATTTGATGCACTATGAACCTTATTTTTTTGTTGTGTAAGACTTATTCTTTGTTGTAACTGCTTTGGTTTTAATTTCAAAATGCAGCCTGAAGAATCAGGGAAAGAGTAATACTGTGAAAGTATGGAGTTTTTTAATAATAAACAAGTTTCATACTACAATAATATTGATATGTGTGTGTGTGGGGGGGGGGGGGATTACAGATTTTAAATTGAAGCATAAAATGAAAAATGCATTGTTCTCTTTATTTAGTTTTGACATTCCAAAATGCCGTGAAGAGTTCTTCACTCCTTCCAGTAGAAGCTTGGTGGTAGATTTCATTCTTAAAAGAACAAGTTTTAGTTCCACAGGACAGACTGATTTCTCTACAGGTACCGTAACTCAAATCCAATAATCCAAGCTTCATTTGTTTTTAATGAAACAAATTATAAAGCTTATTTTCAATTTTTATTTATTGTCATTCTATATTGAATTAGTGTCTAGACCAGTTAATATATATTGAAAGCTGAATATAGTCAGTTATTCATTAAATCACATTACCATATTCAAAATTATACTGTCTTTTAAACATTATATTAGTCCTAATTTTTTTTTTAGCAAAATTTCCTATTCGGCTTATTTTCCTTTACAGTAAAATTGTAACAAGCTTACCAATAAAAAGTTTTGTCTATTTAGTTGGCTGATTAGCTTTAAAAACTTTTAAATATTTTTTTTAAGGGATTACAAAGCTGCTTTCTGATGGCGCCTACACTGCCAGTTACCCCCTTCATGAGGTAAGAATTCTGCAGTTATAATATAGGTATTTAATAAGAATCTCAGTTTATTTTTGTTATCATTATAAACTAATGTTGAAACTGGTCTGAATCAATGGGATGCATAAAAACTATCAGAACAATGACTTAATTAATATAAATATAATATAGAATATTAATATAATACAAAGCAAACAAACCTATCCAAAAATCATCCTTACAA
>JAFIDM010070184.1:0-16366 GCA_023159025.1 Thereuonema tuberculata
TTTAGGACAGGATTCCCGAAGAGATCAATGTCACTGCAAAAAGATTTTTTTGTTTTTGTTTTTTTTTTTTGTTTTTCGAAAATATCAAACAAATGTTGATAAGATATTTAACTTTTAAAAATAAGGAGATTAATTCAGAAACAGCAGAGATGTTTTTACTTTTTCAAACTGTTTCTGTTTCACTGTCACATATGAACTACACATCACTGTATACAATGACAGAAATGTACCTACCCATTTCGTTAATACCATAATACATCAACATCCTTCTTGTAACTGTTCTGCAATTCTGCCTTGTCCCCTTCCCACACATTCAGAATATTTAGAGAAAGAAATTAAACAAATCACTACATGTGTAAGGCATGGTATCAGGACTAAAAAAAATTGGAACATGTATGTCTGATCCTGCACCTTTCATCCATCTGGAATAGATAGAACTGTGACCTATCGGAGAAAAAGTGACCTAAGGTGAAATGCAAGACACTTTTTCTAATGGGTGTCAGGTAACATCGTTATTTGGATGTGGGCATCTGATCTTAAAGCCCACGTAGAGAAAGGTTGTGTGCACAGTGAAATACGATAGACTAGAGATGATCTTCTTATTGTATTTCTTAAATGCTGGCGGATGACCCAGCAGTGGTCATTGGTTGTCACTGTTGAACTGGATCTCCACCATTCCAGTGTTGTACACTGCCGGATTAACCATTAGGGTAAAAAGAATTAGCCTTTCGGCCATCGTTGGGAGAGCTCCTTTCAAATCTATGTAGGTACTCGGCCCTTTTTTGCCAAGTTATCCTCAGCCCAAAAAGCTTTTATCTGGTCCTGGTTGTACACCTTATTCACAATGGCAAAGCAACAGTTCATCAGTCATGGTGTCACAGAAATAATGATACCTTTCAGGTGACAACCTATCATCATCCTCTACTGGGAGTCTTAATTTACCAGCTTTCCCATTTTTATGTTACATCAACACACTAATGTGACAGTATCAGATGCTCTCCTGTTTATTTGTAGTTATATTATCCGTCCATGTGATAGCTGAATGTGAGATATTCTAGTAGGCCAGGAAGTCAATAATTTGACTAATTGGTTGATACTGAATTATGGTTTGGACTGCTGGATATTTATAAACAGACAACAAATTAAAATTAAAATTAAAATAAAACCATTCTCAAGATCTTTAATTATGTAGTGATCAACTTTAAAAATAAAAAACTTGAGGAACAACAAATCATAAGAACGAAATTTAAAATATTGTTTTTAAATGAAAAATTTATTTATAACAATATGATGAACACTTTTTTTGATATAAAAAATAAAAAAGATAACTTACAAAATAATTCCAACACCAGAAAAGGTTGGATAAAAATATTTAATGTTACAAAAATAAATAATAATATGGGATATAGACAAAAAAATCAAATCCTTTTTAGTCTTTTCAATCAATTAAAATGGGAAAATTATAATTTTGAAAGAATTAGTCAAGTTAAAAATCAGTTAATAATAGATATTATTGATGGTAGTTTTAAATTTTAATATTATTAATCTTAACTTTTTTTTTTTTTTTTTTATCTATATCTAGATTAAATTTTCAGCACCTATATTACAGGTATTTCTCATTTAGAAATACATATTAGGACTGACTTACATTAAAAATAAAAAAAAAAAAATATACTTTAAATTTAGTTTATAATAATCTTTAAAATCATTCAATAAAAATTAAGTGGTATAAAAAGAATGAAGGAAGAAAGAGAAAAAAAAAAAAGATATCTTTAAAATAAATTAAGAATATTTATAATTTATATTTACTATGCATTTACACTTAAATTTCAGTTTAAAAAATAATTTAGATAATAATTAAGTTATATTTATAATAATTTACAAATAACTTAATAAATAAAACTTTTATTAAGTATATATATATATATATATGTACATTTAAATTCATAGAGAAAACATTATTATATGAATTGATGTCTACAAATTAAAATAATAAAAAACCACTGACAATTGAGAACAAACAATGAGACTGAATTGAGTCTCATCCTATGATTTCAAAACTGCTTTCTGACTATAAAGTCTGTTGCTGCTTTCAGAAAGCTATCTGGCAGTTTATATATAATTTATATATCTATTGTTTCTTTTTTTCTTTCTTTCTTAATGAAGGATGGAGAATCTTAGAAAGACAGTCTGTTGTAAGAGGGAAATGAACAATTAGCTTGATTTTTATGAAAATAAGATATGGAAATATTGTCTTATATGAAGAGAATGTTTGTGCATTTGGAGAAATCATATAATGTTGTGCCTTCTCCAAATGTGAAGATTTGCATCATATTTCACAGCTTGTATATATAATTAAGCTGTGCAAAATGAGGTAAATTGTAGCATTAGTGTGTTTTGAAAGGCTGCGATACTTAAACAGATGAATAGTTTTACATCATTGGTAGACAATGAAGGCATCTAAGAATGGTTCTAGATTGGTGAAAATGTATCTGATTACATAGACAGTTTCAGTTATAAAAAGCTTGCTTTTAATCCATGATTGCCTGTTACAACACAATCTTGATTACAACATAGTCTCTTATTGACTGAGTCTCATTATTTCACTTGAACATTTTTATTTTTTTTCTGTTTATATCACATTCAAAATTTAGTACGAAGGATGGTTCAATGACATTGCTTCCATTTCTCCTAAGAATCTTTTTTCTTTTTAATATGTGCATCAGGAATAAAACTTTTCTTGATTTATTTAAAACAAAAGTTGTTAAAATTGATTGTGACTTCTCAGTTTTGATCTTTATAGACTTTGAGAAATTAAGTACACATTAAAATTAGAATGTGACATTTTTCACACAAAGTCACACAAAGGACTTTGTCTAAGATACCTTTCAGAAAAATAAATGTTTTATTCAGTGTTAAGCTGCATTATTTAAGCCATTAAAAGCTGCTGAGAGTAACCTGGTAACTGTGCAGTTGAATAAGTAAACATCCATCATATTTTGATAAAAAGGATGACATGATAGTACTTTCTCTGAATTCTACAATCAGCAAGTAATGTTTATCAAACATTGTTCTTATATAAAGTGTTCATAGATCTATAATAGCAACAAATGTCAATATACAGGGTGTCCAGGTAAGTGATATCTCGAGATTTTTTCTAGATTGTTTTGGGTTACCTAATTTATAAAATGTGAAGTATTCAAATCAGGTGAAACCATTTTCCAGTAGGGAATGTCAAAGTGATTTCCAGATTATTCTGTGTGTTCCTGTTAATGGATAAGAAAGAGGTAGCTCACAACTTAGCCAACACCAGCCATTGAATGCCAGAATTGCTCATATCCAGTTAATGAACTCGTAGATACAGTCCTGTGTCTAGACACCAAAACATGCATTTTGCTGTCAGAATGTATTTCCAGACATACTCTGACAGAAGATATTCATCAAGACAAGCAATGATGCAAATTAACCAAATAATAATCGGTCCAAATATTCTGTGGACTAATGAAGCCCAATTCATAAAAGATGGTGTCATGAATTACCACATTATTCATTACTGGAGTAAATAAAATCCAAGGCGGCTTGAAGGGACAAATCATCAGAGGCAGTGGTGCTTCAATGTGTTGTGTGGAATTATTGTAACCTACATTTTGGACCTTTTGTCTTACAATGGTATTCTGAATGACCTGAGATATGTGGACCTAATCCTAAGGGTCCAGTAGATCAGTACAAAGATAGAATGTCTTTGGCAACATACCGAGAAATCTGGTTCCAACACGATGGAGCTCCCTCTCAATATGCCTCTGCAGTTGAAGATTTCTAGATGATCGCTGGATAGATCGCCAAGGGCCGATACCATGGTCCGTGAGATTACCAGTTCTCACATCTTTTCACTTTTTATTGTGGGATATGTGAAATATCACATATACACCACAGGAATGCAAAATCATATGCTCTAATGGAATCAGTAAAACTGTGCTGATACTAGTTCATAAATCCATTATGAATGGGCACCATTTCAAACAGATTTTGTGAAAAGTTTTGAAATTTGGTTGAAATTTGCTTTTCCTGGGTCAATGGGAAAACTCATTTCTTTGATTGCTTTCCAAAAATCAAAAAGGCTATTTATTTGATAACAATAAATAAATCATTACCAGACATGGTTTTGTTTATAATCTGTCATCAAAGTCTTCATCTTTTCTAAATAACAAAAAATCTAGAGGCTAAACAACACTTGTCTGGAGCATAGTGTATATATGAGGATCACTCCAAAAGTAATGCACAACACTTTTTTTTTTAATTTAATGTTTTATTTACAGATTTGCTATTCTTCATCCTTCTTGCCTCTATTTTAATGTAATGCAACCTATTCACATATGTGGCAAGATTGTAGCAGTCCTGAAAGATGGCTGCTCATCTTGATGTCCGAAAGAAGCAATGTGCTATTATTGAATTCCTGGTTTGTGAGAAAGATGTATGGAAATGACGCTGTTGATCTCAGTACTGTTACTTGTTAGACATGTAGGTCATTAGGTGCCAATATTCAGGATGAGCAATGCTGAGAATGTGGAGCATGTGAACAGATGGACGACAATATCCGGCCACATGTTAATAAATAAACTATAAAAGCGATCAGAAAACTTGATTGGACAACGTTGCCATTTCCTTCATAAAGTCCTGATCTGGCAAAATTGGATTAACATATCTTTGCAAACTCAAGGACTCTCTTTGTAGAACAAAGTTTGAAAATGATGACTCCATTGTGATGACCACTAAACAGTGGCTCAGGCAAGTCAGCCCACAGTTTTACGAGGTAGGCATACATGCACTCGTTCCAAGGTGGCGTAATGTCATTGAACACCATGGCAATTATGTATAAAAATGACATTCTGTTCTTAAGGTATGTATCTCCACACTTGAATAATAGTGAATCTCTTAATAGAAAATTAAATTAATAAAAGACATGATATGTATTACTTTTGGAGTGATCCTTGTAGATGGCAAGGATACTGGTATCAGTTCTGCAGTAATTCTTAGAGGGAATGACTGTTGGCTGAAGGTATGACTAATATCTCAGCCATGAGAGGGAATATTGATGTTTGACAGTCAATACAATAACTACAATGACATTGTGATCAGAATGATGCTGAGAGATCCACATCCATCCAAAAAAGTAAAGTCACTGCTTACAATAGATGATTCACAGTCTGTTAATTAAGGACTGACTGGTGAGCAACTGGATGTAAAGATTCAGCTGATGTATAAGATGCTCATTGAGGAACTGGATTGTGAACTCTGCCATTAATAGGCAGAACAATATGTGACTGGATAATAGATTCTCAACCATTTTCCTGATCTGATTAATCCAAGTGAAAAATATTAGCTCCAGGTGCTAAACAAATCAACTTACCAAACAAAAAGCCATGAGTTGACTTCCTATTTATGAAAACTTAATCAATGTTGTGGGAAAAAAGCAACTGTTCTCACAGTCCTTGCTGAATGTTTCATTAAAAGACCTGAAAAAGTCTTGATCTTTTAAAAAAATATTAAAAAAATATTCTAATGCCTTTCCAATTTTATCGCAGGTCATCAATATATTTGGAATGCACAGCTTTTAAAATTAGACTCATCCAATGAAAAGATTTTTCAGGGTCTTTAGATCAGCTCACACTTTCATAGAGGATGCAAGTTAAGATTTTAATTTCTTCCCAGATATCTACAAGGGATTTGCAAAGTTTGGCTGTCTTTTTTTTTTTTATATTGTTTCCAAGATGTACATTGTCCTGTTTTGTATTTATATTTTTCAAACAAAGTTTCAAGTTTATGTACTTAATTTTGGTAAAGATGTTGTCCACGAACAGGGCCTCTTCCATTTGCAGTTCTTTATTTTATGTTAGTTGGTAAAATTGAGAATTATAATTCACTTTGCAGCTGCTATTGGAAAACCCTGTTTATGGGACTGATGCATACATTTAATAAAGTATTTTGTATAAATTTTTTTGTTGCTGTCAAATATTTTGTTTCAGCAGTGGATAAATGTATTCATTGTAATTGGAGGTAATGCTATTAAAAAAAAGTTTAAAACTGGGCAAAAAATTAAAAAATGTACAAATTATCAATTTATTTCATTAATGAAACAGATTTTGTAGTTACAAGAAATTGATGCACAAACTTTAAATACAAAAGGAAATGATTTAAGATATTTGTTTGTTAATTGGTTTATGTAATAAATGTTTCCAAAAACACAATCCTTTTATGATAATGAATTATGATAATGGATAAGGTGGCTGATGAAGGTGGTAAATTATAAATTTATTTATGAAGATATTCTCTTGTCAGGCTTTATAGTTTATTTTAAAATATTTGACTGCAATTCAAAAGAAATTTAGGTTAATGCTTATGGAAAGCTATCAATGGGGTATGAACCCAGTAGCTTAAATAGCTTATCTTTCTAATAGGAGTGATAAATGCTTTTTTATTATTTATTTATTATTTATTTTTGGTTGTATGTGTTCTAGTAGGGGTAGCTTTTTAACTTTGTTAGAACGGGTGGCCTTAGGTTACATTCAAATTTGTAAGGGGCCTAAGGTGTTGGGAGATTTGCAGCCTTTTTCGGATGCTATTAAGTTATTTACTAAAGAAATTATTAATCCAATTATAGCAAATCATTAACCTTTGTTGAAATTAATATAAAAGTAGTTTTCAAGTACAAATTTCTCGAATTTTGAAATACTTAAATAAAAGATGTTCCACCTATGCCTTCTAAAAAAAATGCAATTTTAGTCCTTTGATAATACTTCATTGACATTGAGTTTTTATTTCAGATCTGCTTTAAAGACAATTTGTGTTCATAAAAATTAATATAATTGCCAATGTAATTTTGCTTTATTCAATAAAATACCTGGAGTGGGAAAACAATCTTAATAACTGAGACATTGGCTTAAGTAACTTGTGAAAATGACTTTTTAGAAAGGGGTTCTTTTTCTCTGATTTGACTTTCACAAAATATTGATTATGTGATCCATGTCTTATGACATAAAACAGCATCAGGTAGATATGAAATGGACAGTCATTATCAGCTTTTAACAGCTTAATTTCTCAGAAGAAAAAAAATTATTCAGATTTCTGAATTTTTTGGATTGATAATTTGCAATAAGTGAACTTTTGTGATAATAACCTTTTTAAGTCAATGTTTCACTGAAGTCACTCTAAACTCAACTTATTTACTTGTATCAAAACTTTATGCTAATTTTGAGACCATAGTCTTCCAAACACATTTTGCACATCAATGTATCACTATTGTCTGAATATCAACAGATAAAAAACACATTTCAATGCTTTGTTGTTTTTCTTTTTTAGCACACCAAATATTCTAGTTTCATTTTACTGTTTTAAGATAAGTGTCTAGTAAATATAAAAGAAAAACCTAAAAGTTAACCTAAAAATCACATACTTTATCATAATTCATATATCAGTTATTTAAATATATTCAAAGTAATTTAAATATCAACAGTTATGTAAATATATCATATATTTAAATAACTGTTGTGAGGTTGTTTAAACTCTAGAAAAGTCTGGATCCAATATTCAAATGATACAGAAACCTAATTAGCAAATGTAATCTAAACACTTTTGTCTTGAATTCCTTTGTTTAATTTAAAAAAAAAAAAAAAAACTTTATTTTTGTTGAAATTGCATTCTGACAAATGACTTTTTTGGGAGACAGACGAATAATTCTTTTGGATAATAATTTCGATATATTGGAGGTGTTTGAGCACAAATAAAATAAATTTCAATAAAAATGAATATATAATAACATGAAAATATAACTCTTATATGTTTGACGATTTTATATAAACAGTTTCAGATTTTTATGAGCAGTAGTTTAAAAGATAACCATCAGTACTTTCCAGTACTTTATGAATCACTCGGTATTTAATATTGATTCACTAATAAATCTGAAACTTTGGTTACTCATACTAAACAGAAAGGTCCTTTATTATTATGTAATGAACTCATTAAATTTCTCCAAGTAAAAAAAAAAAAAAGAAAATGATTAAAATTTCTACTGAATATTATAATGAAACTGTCCTCAAAATTGAAATGGAACCCAAACAATTTCATTAGGTGTAAAGAAAGGTGATGAAATGTGCCGATATAGGATTTGATCTATGTTGACTGAAACATGATGGATGAATATCAGAAAGACAAAAAGTAGTGGAAATTTCAGAATATTTAGAGAATGAAATGAAAAGAAAGCAAACAAATCACTACATGTGTAGAACATGGTATCAGGATCAAAAAAATTTATAGGAAGTATTTCTGATCCTGCATCTTTCATCCATCTGGAATAGATAGAACTGTGACCTATTGGAGGAGGCAACTGCCTTCCAATTTTCTAAGGTGAAATGCAAGACACTTTTTCTAATGGGTGTCAGGTAACATCGATATTTGGATGTGGGCATCTGATCTTAAAGCCCACCTAGAGAAAGGTTGTGTGCACAGTGAAATATGACACACTAGAGATGATCTTCCTGTTGTATTTCTTAAATGTTGGCGGATGACTCCGTCAGTGGTCACTGTTGAACTGTATCTCCACCATTTGAGTGTTGTACACTACTGGATTAACCATTAGGGTAAAAAGACTTAGCCTTACGGCCCTTGGTGGGAGAGAGGCTTCGAAATCTACAAATGTACTCTGCCCTTTTTTTGCCAAGTATCCCTCAACCCAAAAAAGCTTTTCTCTTGCCTTGGTTGTACACCTTAATCACAATGGCACAGGAACAGTTCATGCTGTCACAGAAATAATGATACCTTTCAGGTGACATATAATGATACCTTTCAGGTGACAACCTATGATCATCCCATACTGGGAGTCTTAAATCACCAGCTATCCCATTTCCATGTTACTATGTGACAGTATGAGATGCTCTCCTATTTATGTGCAGTCATATTTTCTGTCCATGTGATAGCTGAATGTGAGATATTCTGCTAGGCCAGGAATTCATAATAATTTGATTACATAATTTAAATAAACTCATCTTTAAAAATGTTCTTATTAATGAATTTTATTTATTCTAAACCAGACTTCATAAAAAATTGCAATTTTTTGGATAATAGAATTTTTAAATAATGGTTTTGCAATAAATTTTAAAATAACATATTTTTAGTTTTTAAAAAAAGATTTAGATATATAACTTTCCAAAAACATAAAATTAAAAACATTTGTAATTGTTTTCAGTTTTAATTTTTTATTTAATTTTATATGTAGTTATTTTTCTTTTTTACTACTGTTCCCAATCATATAAATAAATATTAATTATATATGCACTTACATTACTTCAAGAAATTGTAGGACAGTTGGATTATCATTTTTAATTTTATAATAATATCTCAGAACAGTTGATGAAATTCTTTGGATATTACTACTTATTTCTGAACTATTAGGTTGTTAAAAAAACAATTTGAATAACAGTTAAGTTATATTTATAATAATTTACAAATAACTTAATAAATAAAACTTTCATTAAGTATACATATGTATATTTAAATGCTTAGATAAAAAAGTTATTATATGAATTGTTGTCTACAAATTAAAAAAAAAAAAACCACTGACAATTGAGAACAAACAATGAGACTGAATTGAGTCTCATCCTGTGATTTCGAAACTGCTTTCTGACTATAAAGTCTGTTGCTGCTTTCAGAAAGCTATCTGGCAGTTTATATATAATTTATATATCTATTTATTTGTTTCTTTTTTTCTTAAGATTCAGAGAATGAAGGATGGAGAATCTTAGAAAGACAGTCTGTTGTAAGAGGGAAATGAACAATTAGCTTGATTTTTCTGAAAATAAGATATGGAAATATTGTCTTATATGAAGAGAATATTTGTGCATTTGGAGAAATCATATAATGTTGTGCCTTCTCCTAATCTGAAGATATGCATCGTATTTCATAGCTTATATATATAATTAAGCTGTGCAAAATGTGGTAAATTGTAGCATTAGTGTGTTTTGAAAGGCTGTGAGACTTAAACAGATGAATAGTTGTACATCATTGGTAGACAATGAAGGCATCTAAGAATGGTTCTAGATTGGTGAAAATGTATCTGATTACATAGACAGTTTCTGTTATAAAAAGCTTGCTTTTAATCCATGATTGCCTGTTACAATACAATCTCGATTACAACATTGTCTCTTATTGACCGAGTCTTATTATTTCACTTGAACATTTTTATTTTTTTCCTGTTTATATCACATTCAAAATGTAGTACATAGCTTATTATTAGTTCCAAATGAAAACACACAAACATTTATTTTAGTCTTTACCTTTCCCTGTCCCTCCCTCCAAAAGCCCTTAAAATTGACCCTCAGTATCACAAATGGACTAGAATTGCCAGTGATGACACATAACCAAATATTAAAGAACACTGACAGCTTCACTACTTCAACAGGATGTAAAGGTTTTAGTTTTATCAGAGCCTACAAGATGCTGTTCCTTTATTATGATGTCGACATAAATGAGCTACATTGTATATAGACATATCCGTTGATATTGCTATGCACCAAAATTGGAAAATGTTTGTTTTCTTTTTTTAGTTTTGTGGGAAACTATTAAATAATACATAAACAGAATGGGCATGATGGATGTTCTCTAGCTTCCTTGAATATATTATTTAAGCAATATTAATTTTATTCTATAAATAAAGGATGACAGATCCTGAAAGCTAGGAAATAATTGCAATAGTGGCAAGTTCAGAAATGATATATGCTTTTGTAAAGTTTTATAGAAATACAAGGAAGGATGGTTCAATGACATTGCTTCCATTTCTCCTAAGAATCTTTTTTCTTTTTAATATGTGCATCAGGAATAAAACTTTTCTTGATTTACTTAAAACAAAAGTTGTTAAAATTGATTGTGACTCAGTTTTGATCTTTATAGACTTTGAGAAATTAAGTACACATTAAAATTAGAATGTGACATTTTTCACACAAGGTCAAACAAAGGACTTTGTCTAAGATACCTTTCAGAATAATGAATGTTTTATTCAGTGTTAAGCTGCATTTTTTCAGCCATTAAAAGCTGCAGAGAGTAACCTCTTTAAGCTGGATAAGTAAACATTCATCATATTTTGATAAAAAGGATGACATAATAGAAATGTCTCTGAATCCTACAATCAGCAGGTAATATTTATTAAACATTGTACTTATATAAAGTGTGTGTAGATCTACAATATCAGCAACAAATGCCAATATACAGGGTGTCCAGGTAAGTGATATCCCTAGTCTTTTTTGCAATTAGGAATGATGAAGGCTAATTCGATAACATATTCTAAAAGAAATCATCTGTTTGCTCTCCCTATAATTTTTGTTTTGGGTGGCCTAATTTATGAAATGTTAAATATTCAAATCAGGCGAAACCACTTTCCAGTAGGAAATGTCAAAAGAGATTTTCAGATCATTCTATGTATTCCTGTTAATGGAAAAGAAAAAGGTAGCTGCCAACATCAGCCATTGAATGTCAGAATGGCTCATATCCAGTAAATGAACTCATAGACACAGTCCTGTGTCCAGACACCAAAACATGCATTTTGCTGTCAGAATGTATTTCCAGACATACACTGACAGAAGATATTCATCTAGACAAGCAATGATACAAGTTAACCAAATAATAATCAGTCCAAATATTCTGTGGACTGATAAAGCCCAATTCATAAAAGATGTTGTGATGAATTTCCACATTATTCATTACTGGAGTAAATAAAATCCAAGGAGGCTTGAAGGGACAAATCATCAAAAGCAGTGGTGCTTCAATGTGTGGTGTGGAATTATTGGAACCAATATTTCGGATCTTTGTCTTACAATGGTATTCTGAATGGCCTGAAATATGTGGACCTAATCCTAAAGGTTCCAGTAGATCAGTACAAAGATAGAATGTTCTAGATGATCGCTGGATAGATCGCCAAGGGTCGATAGCATGGTCAGTGAGATTACCAGTTCTCACATCTTTTAACTTTTTATGGTGGGATATGTGACAGGATACCACAGGAACGCAAAATGCTATGCTCTAATGCAGTGGTCGGCAACCTTTTGTTGTAAGAGGGCCAAATATGTTATGTGGGGATTACTGCGGGCTGCACTTGGGCCAAAAAGGAAAATCTTATTTTAACAACCAAAAAAAAAAAAAAACTTTTCAATACGCCTCGCGGGCTGCGGGTTGCTGTTTGCTGCTCTAATGGAATCAGTGAAATTATCATTAATTATCACCATTTCAAACATATTTTGTGAAAAGTTTTGAAATTTGGGTGAATATATTCGTTTTTGACTTTCGTTAAATATTGAAACTATTTTTCCTGGGACAATGGAAAAACTCATTTCTTTAATTGCTTTCCAAAAATCAAAAAGGCTATTTATTATGACAGTCAATACAATCACTACAATGACATTGTGATCAGAATGATGCTGAGAGGATCCACATCCATCCAAAAAAGTAAAGTCACTGCTAACAATAGATGATTCACAGTCTGTTAATTAAGGACTGACTGGTGAGCAACTGGATGTAAAGAGGGGTCTCAAATTCGCGGCCCATTTGAGGCTCGCGAGACGATGTTTTGAAGCCTGCAAGTTTAGTGTTAATGCTATAAATGCGGCCCGCGTGTTTATAATGGTGGGTTTTTTTTGTTGAGCGGATTATGTTTTTATAGATTTATAATATTTTTTTTTTTTTGGTTGAGCAGATTGTTAAAGTTATTGAATTTGTAATCACGTTTTTGTGGAATACTTGATGCGGCCCAGTATCGCCCAGACTCTACCTCCTGCGGCCCCCGAATAATTTGAGTTTCAGACCCCTGCTATAAAGATTCATCTGATATATAAGATGCTCATTGATTAACTGGATTATGAACTCTGCCAGTAATAGGTAGAAGAATACTGTGACTGGATAATAGATTCTCAACCATTTTCCTGATCTCATTAATCCAGGTGAAAAATATTAGCTCCAGGTGCAACTTACCAAAAAAAAGCCATGAGTTGACTTCCTATTTGTGAAAACTTAATCAATGTTGTGGGAAAAAAGCAACTGTTCTCACAGTCCTTGCTGAATGTTTCATTAAAAGACCTGAAAAAGTCTTGATCTTTTAAAAAATATTCTAATGCCTTTCCACCTTCAATTTTATCGAAAGTGATCAATACATTTGGAATACAGCTTTTAAAATTAGAAGGACCCATCCAATGAAAAGATTTTTCAGGGTCAAAAGTTTGGCTGTCTTTTTTTATATTGTTTCCAAGATGTACATTGTCCTGTTTTGTATTTATATTTTTCACTAATTATCAAACAAAGTTCAACTTTTACCTACTTAATTTATTTTAATAAAGATTTTGGCCACGAACAGGGCCTCTTCCATTTGCAGTTTTTTAAATTACCAATATCTGAAATAGTGAAGACCTAAAAATGGAATTTCTCTTCATTTGATTCGATTATGCTGAGCTTCATGACTAGTACTACACATTATAGCATCAGTGGTATAATTTTGGATAGGACACAACCATCTTGATACCTGGCTCACACATATGACAGTTACCTGAGGCAGATCAGATCTATTGTTTACCAAGAGAACACATTGATATGAGTTTAATAAAACTTCTCAGAGGTGATCATTTGCAAAGTAGGATCCTGTTGATAGCAGTTGGGATGGTAAAAAAAAATTGTGCTTATTGACATGCAGCATGGAATGTCATACATAGAAAATGTATATTTTTTAAACATATATTTTTGTTGCTGAATTTACACTCATTGATATAAAAATTTGCTCACCAAGAAAAAAATCATTGTGTAAATTCAAAAATAAGAAATAACTACGATGAGAGTAGATATGCAAATGAATAATGTCTGGTGCGAATGTATGTGCATGGCTGCTCGTCCTACAGCAAAGCTGCAATCACAAGACATGGGACTTTTAAGGACAGTAGAGTTCACATTCACTGTAAGGTGATCAGGCGAAGTCTGTGAACGATAAACATGCCTTAGATGCCAGTACAAACAACTCATGGAATTTGAGAGACACCATATCATGGATCTGTGAAAGGCATTCTGGATGGCATGGCGAATTGCCCTCCATTTAGGCAATGTTGGGAGCAATGGACATATGAAGGTACCTCTACATGGGAGATAAGCTCTGGACGATCCAGACAGACCACCATGAGAGAGGTTTGTTTGTTTGTCAGAGAGGCACAAACAGATCCAATGGCTTTCTTGTTCACTATCCAGTGACAAATGGCAGAGTCACAAGGGAACCCTGTCTCTGCCAGAATCATTTCCACATGCCTAGCAGAGGCGAATCTGCATTCTAGATGCTTCTTCTGTTTTGTGCCTTTAACACCTCAACATTGTCAGCTGCATTTGCTGTGGTGTCAGCAGAGAGCAATGAGGAATGTTGGTCTTTAGCGATGAATCTCGCTTTTGTTTGGGAATGGATGATCACTGTGTCATGGTTTGGAAGACCACATGTGCTACAATCCCAACCTCACTTTACAGCGGCATACAGCACCCACTGCATGTGTGATGATCTGCTGTGTCATTGTGTATGATACTCCTTCATCACTAGTAGTGCTGTGAGGGAGATCCTGCTGCTTCATGTGCTACCTTTCCTAGCTGGGCACCCAGAAGCAATTTTCCAAACAGATAATGCTCGTCCCCACACAACTAGGATTTCACGGAACTGTCTATATCATGTTTCGACACTTTTTTGGCCTGACCACTCATCTGCCAATCAAGCATGTCTGGGACCAGATGGGATGCCAACTGTAGTCATGTAGCAATGTTCATGATTTAAAGTGTTATTTACAAGAGTTATGGGCAAATATGCCGCAAGACAACATACGGTGTCTGTTTGACTCTATACCCAATCGTATTACTGCATGTATAAAAAATAAAGTTTTAATCCTTTCTTCTGATAAAGGACTTCCTGAAGTTTTCTGAAATTTGCTATTTCAAATATTACAATTAAAAAAAAAAATTAAGAGAAAAAAATGACTTTAGAATCTATATTCTACTTTCTTTGTAAATAATAACAGTGTATTATAATGAATTAAACCTTTGCATTACATTTTCTCAGAAAAAATTCAAATCGACTAAAATTAAAATTATGTCATTGTACTTTTGAAATGTGGGTTTTAAAGTAAATTTTTCCACTGCACTGCATTGATTTGTTTTCACTTTGTAATATAATTAGATACAAAAACTGCACAGCCTTGGGGATTACTGCTTTATCAAAGATTTAAATCCGATAATTCCTCAGGATTTAAGCAGTGGCTTGAAATCTTTTTCTGTAAAATTATCTGAATGTTTTTTTATTAGGAATAGCAGATATTGAATTTTTATAATAACGAATAAATTTAAGATTATAAACATCTTCCTTATAAGAATTATAATTTTATTGTAATGATTTATTCATTTAAGCCTTCTAAAGATAAAAATTCTTTAATGTTTGAAACTTATTATGTGATTTAAATAAATAAAATTTATAAATAACAGAAAAGAGAATTTAAAATTTATTGAGTTATAATTAGAATAATAATAATAAAATTTTACGACTGGAAATACATTAAATTTAAAATTTTATTTCTTTCTATGTGAGAATACTAATAGGAAATATAGAATTTCAGTTTATGTTTTGTTCATGTTATGTTTTAAAATCGAAAGCTCTATTTAATTCATCTCCTTTAGAAACAATTTCATTCATTTCTTTTTAACATTAAAATTAGTTCAGTAAAATATATAAGTTCTACACAGAATATAAAATAAACAATAGAGGAACAGTTGAATAAAATTTGAACTTAATCTAACTTTCTTTTATTTTATTTTTTACCAAACCAAGAACCTAATACATTTAATAGTTCCTCTGTTTTTATGGACACAAGGCAGGGTTTTTTTCTTATATTTCGGTGATTCTATTTCTTGTGCAATTTTATTTTGAAACAGGAAAATACTAGGAAGCTTGTGAAACTAAAAGCTGAAGATAAAAGATTAGATTGAAAATCTGGTACTAATATATCTCAACCAAATTTTAAATCCTTTTAGCAACTAATGCCGAAATGTAAAAATATTTCTTTAAATAGAGAAACATATATATATATATATATATATATATATATATATATATATAGATAAATATACATCGTTTGTTATTTTAGATAAAATTTGCAATTAAAAATTAAGAAATACAAGATTGAAAAGCCATTATCCAGATGATTTATTTTTTTCAAACTTTAACTTAATTAAGCAGGATAATCTAAAAAAAAATTCTTGTGGTAAAAATCAACTTCTGAGAATAACTTTAAAAAAATATTAACTTATCTATAAAAACATTTTA
>JAFIDM010070201.1:5770-31750 GCA_023159025.1 Thereuonema tuberculata
TTACCTGGCTATAAGTGAGAGTTACTGCTTACATAGCTATGACTAAAACAAGGGATAACTTGAATTTACTAAATAAATATGCAGTGACAAAGTAATAATTGTTAGATATTTCATTTACGCGATTCGAAAAGAATATCAACTTTACGATTTTTTTTATAAGTTAGTTTAGACTTTTATTACACTTGGCTCAAAATCTCAAATTTTTAAATGTTGTCCCACATGGCCATTTAATTTTTTTCCTAAATGCTTACATGCTTTCTATTACTACAAAACTATTTGTCCTAGACTAATTTCGTTGGAATTTTTGGATTCAGCATAAAAAAATACATGGGGAAAACAAATTTGGTTCCATTTGATTGATTAGGAGATGAGATATTCAAAAAAATACGTCAAAAAAGAGGCGTGGCACAAAAAAAAATAAAAAAACTTCAAAATTCATATCTCGGCAAATATTTAACCAAAAAATCCGATATTTTGCAGAATGTGTTATCTTATGACCCTTTATATGTAAATAAATTTTCTTAAAAATCTGTGATGGTGTGGTGAACTCATCAGGTGATCTGACATGGAATGACCCACAATATTTTACTGTAATCTGGCGGCATTGCTTCTTGTTATGGATTTCAATCGCCCACCGTGCCAATTTTGTTCCCTTTTGGCACAAATTACACTATTAGATTTGATACATCCTCTGATCTTAATCCCTTCCTATCTTTGATCTGCCTATACATTGCCGAACAAATTCTAAGAAATTTCAAATAACCCTCTTCAATTTGAATTTTATTCGTCAGACTAACAAGGTATTATGAGAAGCCCTGATTTTCTTCAGGAACAAAGTAAATCTATAATAATTATAATCTTTAATGTTATAAAAGCCAGTAATACTTCAAAGCTATTGTTAGGAAACATTTAAAAATAGTTGGGAATCACAGTCATTGCAAGTTCTTCCACAGCCTAAACCATAGAAATTATTGAAAACTTTAACTTTTTCTTTAATGAAAAGGTAAAAAGTTTCCGAGATCTCAATCATATATTTTTCAGTTGAATTTCTGGAAGCTAGAATAGCAAAAAAAGTCATGTATGGAATAAAATATCCCCTCCCAAGCTGCACTAACGAAAGCAATGACTACCAGAATTATATGAACGCGTAATTGTTATGTATTTAAAAGTCCTAAAAAGCTTTATTCCTAACTATCAACATAAAAGCAATATAATAGTAAATAGCAAAAAATTTCAATAAGCTGACATTAAAAAAAAACAAAACAGAAATATGGAAATAAATAAACAAATAAAAAGCAAACAAAAAGTTCACTCAAAACAAAGATTCCATAACAACTTAAGTATTCATTAAAATTTAATAGTATTCTTTTTGTTTTGGCAGGAATTGAATATCTAGACTTTTATTCCTTTTTTGCATTTCTTCCATTCATGAGAAGTTTGGAATAATTTCGGATTTATATCTTAAATCTAAAACAGAGAGAAACATGGAAAATATCTCATAATTAAATTTTGTACGAGAGAAATAAGAATTACATCAACAATAAGGCTAAAATAAATTGATGATAAATAATAAAGGTTGAAACTTTTTTTTAATATGAATTCAAAAATGAACTATAAAAATTAAGAGTAGGCCTAAATCTATTTCGTTTTTTGGTTTTTGCTATTGATAACTTAATTTTTGTCCTACGTATACTGTGAACTTTCATATGTATATGTTCACAGTGTTTGTCAAGTGATTGAAATGGTGTAGTTACATCAAAATATGTAAAAATTAAATGAATAAACTACAACTCTTTCTTCTTCCAGAATAACACACTATATTTCGAAAACAATAAACTTTCTTGAATAAATCAAACTTTTATTAAACATAAATTCTTCTAAAATAAAAATTCTCCACAAGACAATATTTCGATAGCTTTACCAGCTATCTTTTTCAAGCACCAAGTAAGGTCGTCAGGTGAGATGTCTTATGAATTTAACAACTTTCATGGAAATTATGTTTACATCTACAGATTCACAAGAAGACTTCAGAATTTTCAGAAAAAAATGGATCTTCAATGAAGAATTGTAGTGAATTTCTGTAAATTAATTGATTATTTATTTTATTTTTTTTCTTCCCTGATCTATTGTCATATATAAAAATTTATTCATGTGTTAATATTAGTTAGAAATAAGGATGGCCATATAAGTTTTACGGCACTATGATTGTTGTAATCATTAAGCTATAGGTGTCACTAGCATACAAAAAGTTGTTTCTATGTTGCTAGGCTATGCATTATGGAATGGAAATTGTAAGATGTTATCCCGTTGCTTGTTGCGTTCGTTGAAAGAGATGGAAAAGGATACCATCTTTTTTTTTTGTGAATGGCATAGATGCTTAGGCAAAAGAGCCACAGTAAACCTAATGCTGGAGCTAGGTTCGAGCCAATTGTGGGAGAGAGCTTTCGCCTGTTCTTTGTGGTAGATTACGGATCCTGTGGGCTAATGAAAATAGGTGTCTTTCATATAAGCCAAGGAATATTCGTATCAGGTCAGTATTCATATATGAATGCTACAGGGTCACAGTCGAGAAGACGAGGCCTACAACCATTAGTTTGTAAAAGTGTTCCATACATCAAAAGTGAAGTTTGAAGTGTTCTACGAAATCAAGGTAGGACTGACTGTTTTATTATTCATTAATATTCAGTCAAGAATCATTCAGTGTGCAATTTGCCGAATTTGGTGCATAGGAACAGAAGAACAATTTTTAGTTATTCATTAAATTAAATAAACATGTTATTACGATAAGTGAAGATATTGGAACTGGTTATATCGTTCACAAATCAATGTTAAACTCTTGTATGATCGATAATTTATAAATGTGAAGGTGTAGAAATTAATCTTGATGAATTGTCATAGTTAATACTTAGGTTATCAACTTTGTGATTTCATTTTTACAATAATTATTCACATGTTTTTATCGATAGGTAATCAATTAGGAATTGATTTGAATTGTTAATTAATAGAGTTTATGAATTGCAACTTGATTTATTGAAATATGAGTTTACAAGAAGTATTGATATAATTTTGCTTAGTAAATAGTTTTGGAATAACCAAGAGTTATTTTAGTATATGATTATGAAAGTTAATCAAGGGTCCATTTGTTGCTGATATACTTAAGGGTCATGTTTATTATGCAAGTGCTTATAAGGTTTAAATGCTAAAGTATTTAGATGTGTAGTTTTGCTAGATTAAACTTGTTACTTTGAGTTTTGTCATTTTGAATTATTCCTTATTCAATACTCTGTATTTACTTTCCTTTAAAATTTGCTATTGTCTAATAAATAAGATAATAGTATAAGAATTACAACGTTATTTCAAAGATAATTATGACTTTAAAAAGCTTTTTTAGAAGAAAAATGTATTGGGTGAGTGCAAGGTTCTATCCCTTTTTATTACCCATAAAGAAGAGCAAATAAACGCAAAATAAACAGTATCTATTATTGTGCATAATCCCCATTGCTATTTAGGATCTCTTGCCATCTTTCTGGTAAGAGATGAATCCCACGGCGGTTTCGATCAAAAAAGTCTTGGATGCAGTTTTCACAGCATCAAGATCATCAAAGATTTTCTGACTGAAGGAATTGTTCAAGGCACGAAATAGGTGATAGTCAGTTGGTGCCAAGTCAGGAGAATAGGGAGGGTGGGGGAATCAAAGCCCAGTAATTTTGGCGAGTGATGACAGTAGCATGTGGCCTGGCGTTATCGTGATGAAGGATAACACCGCACGATTGATGAGACCTGGCCGCTTTGCTACCAAATTTGAATGCAGCCTGTCGAACTGTAGACAGTAGAAGGCAGCATTGATGGCTTGGTTGAATGGCAGGACCTCCTAGTGAATTATTCCCTGCACATCCCACCACACATGCAATAACACCTTCTTGGGATGAAGTTCAGCTTTCGAAGTCGATGAAGGCGGATCAGACGGGTGATACACAGTCATACGATGCTTTACGTTACGGTACATAACCCACTTCTCATCTCCTGACACAATTCGTGTCAAGAATGGTTCATTTTTTTACCGGGAAAGCAAGGAAACACAGGTAGCGATTCGGTCATCCCGTTGCTTAGCTGTCAGGCTGCCAACGATCCAACTCGTAAAACCCAACTTCACCAGCCATCTCTCGACCATTGTTCGGTGTACATTGAAGGTCTCTGCTAATTCTTGCACGGTTGGGTTCGGGCTGTTCCTTATGGCTTGGTCAATATCGTTCTCTCCAATGTGTGATGGCCGTCCACTCCTAGCCTGATTTTGTCTGCTTCTGTCTCCTTCCCTAAATTTACGAAACCATCGACGACTTGTGCTTTCATCTATTGCATCCTCCCCATAAACTTGACAAACATTGCGACATGCTGCGGCTGCAGTACTCTTTTTATCGAACTCATATAACAAACAATGTCTTATAGGCTCCTTCTCGTATTCAATGTTACACCCTCTGATATTTTTTTTTGAGATGATTAACTTTGTGATACTTGATGCATTTATATGTGAGGCATCCACACATTTGATTGGCAGACGATATGCGTCATTACAATGACATGTGTGAGGGCAATTCCATTGCAAAGTTTCATATCCAAAAACGGATAGAACTTTTGCACTCACCCAATATTATTTGATTTATAAAAGAATTTTGCAAGAATAATTCAGTGATTATGACTTTAAAAATTTGCAGAAGAAAGATTCTTTAAGGATTTTACAAATTCAGAATTTCTAAGATGATTTGGATTATGGACTTGATGGATTTTACACTTAAAAATTTGTTATATGAACTTTAAATTTTAAAAATTTGATATATGTTTATTTTATTTAAATATTTTAAATAAAATTTTAAATTTTAAAAATTTTATTTTTAAATATGGAGCATTATAATTAAGCATTTTAAAAGATGGAGCGTTGTGATCGAGTATTGTTATAGCAGAAATGTCTCGTGGAGGATGTAGCACATTAGGTTCTTTATTTTCATGTTTGTTGTGAATTTGAATTTATTTTTCTGTTTGGAGTTGGTAGGGAAGAGAACATTGAGTGTCTTTCCCTGTTAGTTTTATTTTACTTGGTGCTTGAAAAAGATAGCTGGTAAAGCTATTGAAATGTTGTCTTGTGGAGAATTTTTATTTTAAAAGAATTTATGTTTATGTTATTTCTTGATTATTTTTATGGTTGTTTTTATAAGTTTTATCTTTTATAAGGAAAGCAGATTCGGAGAAGAAAAAAATAACCTAAGGTGAATTAAGTAGTCCTGGTTTTAGAATCTTGTAACGAATAATGAGCTTAATCTTTTTCTACATTTGATAAGAATACGAACGGGAGTTGAAAAGCAATAATATTGCAGATTTTATTATAAGTAGTAATAAAAAAATTATAATAATAATCTGTCATTACAGTACATTACATAACTTACTTATTTTTTTTTGCATGATCACATAATTTTCTGCAAAGTTTGCTTTTTAATTTCTTTTCAAATCTAACATTATATTTCATTTTTCTGCAATTACTTAACTACTACACATATAAAATAAAACATATAATATACCATTATCTTCCTATAACATTCAAGGGAAGCTTATACAAACATTTTGTATAGAAAAGATTGATTCTTTATTTCAATTAGCCGATTTCAATTAGACACAAGAAGTAAAAAAAAACTTCAAGCCTCCTTTATTTAAAATCTTACTTTTCTTTCTTTTTATTTAAAGTCTTAAAAATAATAGAAATGAATGTCTCTGTGTGTGTTTTTAAATTTTCCTTCTGCTGATTTATTTTTTTATTTATTGAAGATATAAATTAAATTTGCCTTACTTATGTAAATAGTCTGAAACATAATATAGTTCCTACAGAGGATACTAAGTGAAGTACTATCCACTGGGTTTCCATTTTATTACTATACTATGAGAATTTTTCTGTCATTGCACATAAAAAGAATTCCCATGGAAAAAATCGAAAAAAAACATTAAAGTTAAATCAGTTTGTCCTATCCATGTTCAAGACAAGTTTTACGAAGATTCATCGAAGATCCAGCTATTCATACGTTATGGGAGGGGGTGGCTACACGCTGATTGATTGATCTGATCACTTGCTTAGAAAGCAAGAAGATAATATGTTTCAAGTGACTTTATAATTATTCTTACAAAGTTTGTCTTTATTGTCTAGAAAGCTGAACATATTATATAATATTTTGAATAATTATAAAACTTGTTGAATTGAAGTTGAATATCCGATGCTAAAGAAAATATCGTAACTATTTTCTAAAGAAGAAAATAACTTTCAAATTAATGTGTTTTTTTTAAATTAAAAAATTAATAGTATTATTTCAGGAACCTGTTCTGGACTATATCTTGATATTTAGTGATGACCAGATTCTGGTCATTACTAAAAGATGTACGTGCAATGAGAGGACCTGACTGTGGATCCAACCATTACCTTGTATGTGCAAAAGTACAATTATGTCTTAAATCACCAAGGAATAAAACACCACAAACTGTCCTACGAAATTGGTCCTGTTTGAAAGATCCAAAAATCAGACAAGAATTTCAAATTGCTTTGTCAAACTATTAGAAGATGTTGTTGAAAAAGAAGCACAATTATCACAAACCATTGTAAACTGTACCTCTGTTTTGTGTCCACGCATGCGTCATCGGACACAACAATGAATTTCGGATGAATGTTTAGACTTAGTAGACAAAAGAAAACAAGCAAAACATACCAACTCTGAGCAATATCGACAATTAAACAAAAAAATCAGACAAAGGATGAAGATAGATCGAGAAGCCTTTTGGAATAATGTAGCAGCTGACTTAGAAACTTCAGCATCTAAACATGAGTATCATTTTCTATATCAAACACTTAGAAAATTAAGTGGTAAGACAAAGACAACATCAAAAAAACAGATGGTACTCAATACTCCAAATGAACGCTTACAACATTGGAAAGAATTCTTTCAAACATTTTACAATCATGATGCACCACAGCGATCATCACTGGACTTACCAACCATCAATAAACAAGAAAATTTATCTTTTGATGAAAAACCAACCGTTGATGAAATAAAAAGTGCAATTAAATCAACTGAAGATTGGAAAAGTACCCGGAATAGACCAAGTTACTGCTGAAATGATTAAAGCTGGAGGAGACACCCTGTTAAAATGTTTCCACAATCTTATACAACTCATATTGCACACTGAAAAGATCCCAACAGCAGGGAAGAAAGCCATCATAATACTAATGCTAAAGAAAGGTGATAGCCATGAATGAAAGAACTATCGTGGAATTAGCCTCCTTTCAATCACTGGTAAAGTATTCATGAAAATCATACAAATGAAACTACAGAAACATCGTGAAAAGATCTGCCGAGAAGAGCAGGCAGGTTTCAGGCCACTGAGCTGTATCGATCAAATATTTACCATTCGTTAATTTGCTGAGGAAAGAATTCACTGTGAATTGCGAACTATCATAGTTTCAATTGAATTTAAATCAGCATTTGACTGTACCTGCTGGCCTGCCCTATGGACAACCTTGGAAAATTAGCATATACCATCATCTAACTCCTACAAACATATACTGCATCGACTAGCCAAATGAGGATTCAAAATGCACTTAGCATGGAATTTCCTATTCAGTCTGAAAGTCATCAAGGGGATATCACCTCTACCGTACTTTTTAACGCTGTGATTGATGCTACTCAAATGGTACCTTTGGAGAAAGGCTAACATTGCTATTAAAACCAAAATGCGGCTATTCAGGACATTAATTCTACTGATCCTTCTATATGCATCTGAAACATAGATTTTACTGAAATAGGATATTAACAAACTGGAAACCTTTCAAATGCGGTGCCGAAGGAAGATCCTAGGCATATCCATTCGTGACTGCCACTGAAACGAAACAATTCGTGGATGGTGTGAACACAAACAAACAATCTGTGATTACTTGAAAGTTCACCAAAAAGCCCCTAAGAAAACTTGACTCAAACAGATTGAAGAGGTCATCAAAAACCAACGACTGACTCTAGCTATGGCTAAAAACATTGCCACTGATCGCAAGAAATGCAAAGATATTGAAAATAATAAATCAAACCCTATGGCACATACAGCTCTATTGGCTCCAAGGTAAACTTGCACCCCAATCACCAGCTAAGGACTGATGATGATGATTTCAGAAAGAGTGGAAACACAAGCGTCAAATTAGTTTGCAACTTAACATCAGAATTTTAAATTTTTAGTAATTTCAATATTATAATATTTGAAATTATATTTTAATTGAAATTGCCATTTTATTAATTCCTGAAAATGATCATCCTAAAAATAAGCTTAAGTACTTATTTTATGAAGAAACTGCTTGTTTCCAAGTTTCAAATTTGAATATAAAAGGGGAAAAACAATGCTTTCTTTTCTTCCTTTTAACCTTCCTCTCCCTACTTCTGAAAATGAATCTAAAGTCAAATAAGAAAGGATAATAATAATTGCAAAGGGGATGTGGATTAGGCAATTAAATTATCTATGGAAGGGGCAAGAAGGATAATTAACAGATGCGCCATCCACTGAGGCAGATCGTAAACACTTTTTCCTACAGTTTTTTTCTTAAAGGTGGTCCCATCACAAAGGCAGACTGAACGTCCTCACAGGTAAAGATTTGTTAAAATAGATACATATTTCAGAACTTAAAAAAGAATCATAAGAAAAGGTTATATATAAAAGAGTTCAATTAAAATATTTAATTTTAAAAATAGTTCCTATAATTTTTTTTTTAGAAGAATTATATTTTGATATTAAACTTGTTATATATTCAGTTAGTTCAGAGAAAGAACAGTAGAGAAGGGAAAAGAAGAATGTAATGAAGCATGGAAGAAAGGATGTTGAAATTGTGTTTTATTATAATGCAAAGTAAATACATATAGCATCTCAACACAGTTGAAGAGCTTTCCACTGGAGTAAGAACTTGTGGCTGCATAGCAACATTACCTTTCTGCTGTTTTGTTCTGTATATTATATCTACTCAATAGTGCTAAGTAAAATCATTTATAAAATTAAGTTCACATAGTTCCAGTAGTCATCCATTCAAAATTTACAATAAAGGATGGGGAGCTGATTCAAATGTGGAACTAAGGTTGGGAAATTCCTTGGTGTGGAGAAGTAATTCTTTAGTTTGGCTTGAGCTGAGCCAGACTACAACAGGTCTAATAGCTTGGGGAACTTTATTCAAAGATTGGGAGCTGTGTAGCTGACTGCTCTTCTTTCATAGTTGGGAGCTGGTTTTAGGTATCAGTTGGGCCGGAGTAGTTCTTGTGTTATAAGAGTGAGAGACTGAAGTGGTTTCTAGCGTAAAAGATGAGCAAAGATTCCTGTGTAATATAGTTTATGAGCGAGTAGGGTTAACTCTTATAGATTTGATAGAAGGGAATAATTTTGTATTTTGTTCACAGATAGTGGCAATAGTAGTAGTGCCTTGGTTTCTTATCCACAAATCTTAGAAAATAATTTTGCACCTTAAGTATCATATTCGTAGAATTTCGAGGAGGGAGCCCCAAAATACCATAACAAGAGATTGGGATTGATTAGTGACCAGTACAGATTCTGAAGTACCTGAGTTGGTAGAATATCCAGTTTCCTAATGATACCAAGGTTTTTAAGAGATTTTGTAAGCAATTTGTTGTGAATGTAAATTCCACGATAGGTCTCGAGTGAGGGATGCCTAAGTATTTAAAAGAGTAGATCTCCTACAAAGCAGATCCATTATAAGTAACAGAGAAGGTTTCATTGTTAACTAAATAGGCTTAAGGTGCATGGAATGAAATAGAATAAAAATGGAAATAAATAAAACGCACTTACTTATGAAAGGTTGAATATAAAGATTTACATGGAAATAATCCGGCAGTTTCGGAATACTATGCGTATTCCTTCATCAGGGACGGCACAAACATATAGGACAGAGGACAACATTTAGGACAACATGATGGGTGAAGGGTATGTTGAAAGTGAGGGAGTTAAGAGGATTAAGAAAGTTTAGCAATAGTGACGGGCGTTTTGCCCGCCGGTTATAGGGTTGTAAGCTTTCAGCTGTATTATATGGAAAGATTCAGCAAGGAGACGTTGGGATAGTCTATTATGGTGGGAAAGGGGTTTAGCTGCTGGGAAGTTGGGAGTGTGTCCTGTCTCCTTAAAGTGAGTCACAGTGTATGAGCCTGCGGGATCGTTATTTTTGAAAGCTTGTATATGTTCATTGATGCGTTTTGATAGGGGTCGGGATATTTGTCCCACATAGCCAGAGGAGCATTGGCCACATGGGATCCTGTATACTGTGTTTGAAGGGTTGTTAGGTTTCTTTGCTTGTGTTATGTTTATGTTGTGGGATTTGAATGCAGGGGCGTATTGGTGTTGGTAGAGGAATTTTCTAATGAAGCTTTCTAGGGGAGGATAGTAAGGGAAGGGGATGTATTTGATGGGGGGTTTGGGGTTGGTATTGTTTGTTTTTTTGTTGTGTTTATGTGTTAGTATATTGAGGCGGTTGTGAAACAGCTGGGAGGGGTAGTTATGGAGATTGAGTATAGTGTGTATAGTTTTAAGTTCAGTGTGAAGGGCAGGTTTTGTAGAGCATGTGTTGAGTGCTCTACGTATGAGAAAGTCTATTGTGTTTATTTTATATGCATGGGGGGTGTTTGAATTATAATGTGTGTACCTGTTGGAGCAGGTAGGTTTTCTGTATACAGTGGTTTGTATAGGTTTATTTGTATTTTTGTAGGAGATGGATACATCAAGATAATTGATGTGCTTGTTTGAAGGTGTTTCAAGTCGGATCTATTGAATTGAGATGGTTTTGTATTTGTGTGATGTGGTTGTGTGTGGTGATGATGATGGCATTATTAAAAAAGTAATCATAATTGTTAAAAAGTTGCATTAATCAAAATTTCAAAAATGAAGAAAAAATATTTACCCATCTTGACATATCATACAACAAATTGAGAAATAAAGGTGCAAGTTCATTTCGACGCCTTTCCATTGTACAGCAGCAGGACACTGTCATAAAAACTTCAGCACAAGCCTTACGAACACCCCAAACTTCATCCTCGCATAGATATGAAAATCTAGGCAACTTTATAAAACAGAGAAAAAAAAAGTAAAAAAATTAAAATTTTAGAATTTAAAAGAAATTAAAAATACAAATTAAAACATACTGACACTCAATGGGAAATTTATCTTAATTTTCACTATTGCAAATTTAAACAGTATAAGGAACTTTTAGGACTTTAAATTTTTGGACTTAATGAACATAGAAAAAGAATAGCGTAACGATTATATAACAAGGTTTCAATAATATAATGTTAGTTTACCAAAACACTTTCAGTAGATTCAACACCTACAACAGTGCAAAATTCGCCAAAATTGGTTGCGCAAACCTATATTCAATTAAAAGAAAATCATCAATATAAAAGAGGAGTACTTAAAAATTTATACCTATAGAATGGCACTAAAATAGCTACAAATTTCACAGCTTACTGTATTTCTCTTTTACCATTAATAAAAACCTTTAAAATAATGTAAGGAAACACTATATTTCGCAGAAGTTAAGAAAGTTGCTAAAGTCCAAAACACTTTTTGGAAGTATTTTTTTTTTTTTTGGAAGCAATGAAAATGAAATGCTAGATATTGATCTAAATTATAAATGGAAATGGAAGAATCACTAACTTCATCTTGTCATTTATCTTGCGCACAAGAAATAAAGAATCTCCGCAAAGTACAGCAAACCGATGAAGAAATAATCTTTCTGTCATTTCTTTTCCTACAAGTGGCGTCATCTTACTCATCAACTGCAAAATAAAAATAAAAATATGACATTTGTAATTATTGCTTACTCTCTAGAACACTTAGTCTAATAAAATATTATCCTATGGGTATTGTAAGTGCTGAGTATTTGGCGCTCAGCAATTTCATTTGCTCAGAAGTATAGAGTACAGATGCTAATCCTGTCAAATCTGAGTTGTTTGAGAAGATTGATTGAAAAATAAGAATATAAAAAGCTGTCACTGCCCAATTCCAAATAGAAAATAGCAAAACTTATTTAACAACTTATTAACAGGAGTGCCGTTTACTTTTCCACAATCATTACAGCAAATTCTGCTCTCAAACTAAATTTTTTCAACACAATTTATAATTGCAATTTACTATTCAAACAACCTAAGCAATCTCTGATGAGACTGCTGCTTTCCTGTATTGCTTCAAGACAAAGCTCTCAGCAGAAAAGAATACATTTTGTACTTTTAATTATTGGGGAGATGAAAGTTAGGTTCTAGATTTTTCGTACCATATACTAAAAATAAAGGACATAAATCTACTGCAATGAAGTGGAAAATGTCATGAAAGACTTTATACAGCATTTAGATAAACTTTTGTACATCAGGCACAGAAAATTACTATAGGAATTAAA
Source organism: Thereuonema tuberculata (assembly GCA_023159025.1). Classification (NCBI taxonomy): domain Eukaryota; kingdom Metazoa; phylum Arthropoda; class Chilopoda; order Scutigeromorpha; family Scutigeridae; genus Thereuonema; species Thereuonema tuberculata. The sequence goes on from JAFIDM010070201.1 coordinate 18,225, forward strand.
GAATATATTTGATGTTTACTCTTTATAATGTAACTGTGATAGACTTTCTATTCTTACTTTCAATCAATCTTTGTGTACGGAAATTCAAATAAAAAGATCCATTCCTGATTTGGAAGGACAATACAAGCCACTTAAAATTATTTGCAACTCGACAAGAAATCAAAGCCTCCATGTATCATCATCATCATCAGTCCGTACAATCCCCATCCGGAGCAAGGGCCTCTCCTAGTTTCTTCCATCGTTGCCTGAGTCCAAAGTACCCCCTGTGCCTTCTTGTAGCTGGGCGACCACGACTTCTTTTACCATCTCGATGACACCATTCTTGAATCAGCTTAGTCCATTTCTGTGTTGGCATTCTGGCCACATGTCCTGCCCAAGTCCACTTTTTCTTCAAAACTTCTTTATCAACATCCTTTATTTGTGTTTTACGCCTGATTTCCGTGTTTTTCCTTCGATCTTTCAACTTAATGCCAAGCATGCTCCTTTCCATTCTTCTCTGGCATAACATTAATTTCTCAGTCTGTAACTTTGTTAAAGACCACATCTCTGCACCATATGTTAGAACGGGCAGCACGCACATATTCCTTACCTCCCTCTTGATGCCCATAGGAAAGTCACCTTTGAGAATGATGGCAAAGTGTCCAATATTGACTCCATGCATTTTCAGTTCTTCTTTTAATTTCTTTGCCTTGTCGATTTGAGAATGAGATCAATTGTCCAAGATAACAATACTCTTTAACATAATCAATGGTTTTATCGTTTAACTTGATTTCATGTTTTTGGCTGTTTGTCATGATTTTGGTTTTAGATTCATTAATGCTTAGGCCAACTTCTTTAGTATGAGCATCAAGATCATTCAGCATTTGTTGTAGTTCCTCTTGATTTTCTGAGAACAGGACTATGTCATCAGCAAACCTTAGATTTGATAGGTATTTTCCATTGATGTTAATCCCTTGATCCTTTCTCCAATCTATATTTCTAAACACTTGCTGTAAAAGTGTTGTGAACAGTTTGGGGGAAAGTGGGTCTCCTTGCCTGACGCCTTTTCAATTTTGAAGGGCATTCCAACACTGTCAAGTCTGATTTTAGCCGAATTCCTGTCATAGATTTTTTTGAAGGATATGGATATAAGGTTCAGGCAAACCTTGATTGTATGGAGCATGAAAGAGACTTCTGTGTTGCACCATATCAAAGGCTTTATTATAAATCACAAAGGCTAAGTATAAATCTTTATTATATTCTCTATATTTCTCAATAGCTTGGGTTACGACAAAAAAGTGGTCCATTGTTGAATAGCCAGATCTAAAACCTGCTTGCTCAGATGGTTGGTTTTCGTTCAAGATTTTTGTTATTCGCCTCAGAATTATTTTCGAGAATATTTTGTACAGAGTTGACATCAAGCTAATGGGACGGTAGTTGCTGATATTGTCTTTTGGTCTTTCTTATGAAGTAAAACAATCTCACACGTTATCCAGTCTTCAGGTAGGTGCTGACTTCTGATGATCTCATTGAATATATGTGTTAAAGGCATTGTAAGTTCTTCTGATATAAGTTTTATTAAATTATTCGCTATTCGATCCTCTCCTAGACACTTTCCATTCTTCAGCTCCTTCAGCGTTTTGACTACTTCCGACTCTTAAAATTGGTGGTATTCTTCAGTATTAAGTTCTAGTCTACTAATTGCATTTTCGTCATTTTGTTCTACAACTTCATTTTTGTATAGGTTTTTGTAAAATTCCGTTGCAATATTCAGAAGTTTTGGCCTGCTACCTATCTTTTGTCCATTATTAGTTAATTGCTGTAGCCATTGTTTCCCTTGCAAAATGTCTTTCTTGATTCTCTTAATGGATTTAAAAGATTCCATGATCATTTTTGCATTTTCATATTTACTTTTCCTGATATCACTTCTGATTTTATATTTAGTTAATTTGTTCAGCTCAGCATATTCCACTTTGTTTCTGTCACTCAGGTCTCTGGTTTTCTTCTTTTCCTCTCTAAGATCTAACAAATCTCTCATTTCTTTGCTCAATCTACTGTTTTTGATACTTCTTGTTCTACAGTCTTTGGCAACTTGTTTTAATTGATCAATAATGTATAGCATGGACTAAACTTAAGATTTTAAGTACAGTCAATTACATCAACTGCCTATAATAATTTTCAGTCCCATTCTTTCCTTTTTACAGTTGGGTTACTGGTTCAAGTCTAATGAAAATGTTCAAATATAATAATATTTAAAGTGTTTTGTCTGTTCAATCTAATTTAGCTTTTATCAAATGCAAGGGATTTCTGAAGGTTTTTTATAGCAACAACTTATTGATCTGGCACAATCTTTCAGATCTTCCTTTCTTTCGGAACAATGTTTTGTTACCATTCTTTGAAATATTTTATCCCTGGTAAAATTGACTGTTATTTGAAGCAAAGTGTCTGACTATAAACTTAAAATGAGGGAGGAACTTATTATCTTAAGACATAACTGCAATCTTGAGGACCTTTCCTTTTCTTCAAGAAGCATAGCAGCATCTAACTTTTACTATTCCAAACGAGAAAAAAAAAAATAACAGTTACTGATGGTAAGCTATAATATAGTATTTTAGTATAGTATTTTGTTGTTTACAAATACAATTTCTTTACTTATAAGAAGGTTTTATGTGCATAAAATGGAATATGAAAAATGGAAAATCGATGTAATGCACAAGACATTTGCTTTCATACCGTGAGCTATCATCAACGGTAATTGAGCCAGCTGTTTCATTTTTATTAGGACTCATCAGCCATATTTACCACAGGCGTGAAAGCAAACGATTGCGCCTTACGCCAATTTTCTGTTTTTTGAATTTTTTTATCTATAATTATGCATTCTTTCTCTATTAATCAAAGAACCATAGATAACCAAATTTCAAGTACAACAACAACGAAGTAATTTATAAGTTTTAAAGAATACTGATAATTAATATCTCTGCATAAGTGCTGATTTTCGTAAGAGTATGTAGGATGCCATCTTCTATTAGCATACATTTGTGTAACTTTGATCTGAAGCAGAAGTAGGCAATTACATATACAAATAATGTAATTTTTGATGAGACTTACAATGTTTTGACAAGAAGACCATAAAACTGTCCACTCCAGAACACTGACTATGACCGAATACAGTATAGAAGTCTTTGTAATGTAACTCAAATGTCTCCTGATGAAGTCTCAAGGGATTCAGCTGAAATACTGAATTAATGTCACCCAAGTAGGAATATCCATCATTGAAAATTATATTTATATAAATAAATTAATGCACTTGTGTATTTAAAAAAAAAGAGCATATCTAAACTAATTTTTCTCAACAGTTGTAACTTTTATAATAACATTTATAGTCCAGTCCTTAGAGACAAAAAAAAGGTGTTTGGATGCAAAAGGTTAAGGAGTGTAGATTTGGGTGCCCTAAGCATGACGCTAAGTTTGCGACCTCGAGCTACCGCCGCCATCTTGAAAAAAATGGCACCCAAAATAAGTTTTTAACACAGTTGTTCCTGTAGGTTATAGAGAAGAAGTTTCCTATGAAAAGTTGGGAGGATAAACTTTGCTACAAAGTTGCTTATATACATTTTTTTTTGTCAGACTAATTCTGTTCAAGTACAGAGCCAAACAGTAGAACGAGTTTTTGGAATTGCAGAAAAGTGGCATTGTCAAGCTACGTTTTACCAATTATCAGCCAATTAGCATACCTAAAGCAGTTTCATGCAATAATGTACCACAAACCACTGCTTCTATCAACTCATTTTCCAAGGTAAAGTTGAGTGGCACATTTTGTTAACATGGTATCCCCGGTAGGCATCCTCCACGCTCCAAACTTACATGCGAGTTTTCTGTCGTTTTGCTCTACGCAATGTCCCTGATTCACTATGTTCACTGTCTTTAGAATTTTGTTTGTCCCCAGTCGTCTCCAACACCCAGCTGACGAAACAAGGACATCATCACTTCGTATGGGTTTGCGGAATCAGAATCCACTACCAAATCGGGAATGTTTTCACATGCTGTCCCATTATAATAGAAACACAGCACCAAGCACTTTAAGCCCGTTTTCCGACATCCACACGCTCCTGCACAGCCTTTTTTATATTTACAGGATATCGATTTTCAAATGGTGTCGGAGACTGCTTCTGACGTAGTGCATACAGCATTGAGCCCATGCCTCGCTTTCTGCCAGCCATATTGCTCAGGATCTCTTTCGCTGCCACACCACATCGCGTCTTGGTGGTACGTTCGCAGACAATGCTGCCTTGCAGCATCTCTTGTGGGTGGCAGCGACGAGAGATTAAATTTGTTCTTGGACACCGACTTCACAAAATGTTTGTAGCGAAGGGAATCTAATGTGTCCTTTGTAGACGATCCTCTATACAGTGCCAATAAGAACGCTTCATCAGCTGCAGTGAGAGCATCCACATCTGCTTCCAGGTCCTGGAAGATTGCTATAGTGTCAAGCAGCAAGTCGTTTTTATCTAGGAGACTGAAGAACTTCAATTTCCCTTGTATAAATAGAGCAGAGGTGGTGTCACAACCACTGCTTGCATGTAAAAACAAAATATTCTTCGCAATAGCTTCCTTATATTTCAGGTTCCGCGTCGAATAAAGCGTTTCCACAATTTCCCCTCTCGCCGGTTTCAGCAAGAAAATACTGTCATGATCTCTCGCCTTTGCAGTTAGTTAAAGGACCAACAAATCTATATCTTCTCCGACAACAACAATATGTGTAAACGACGATGTCATGTTGATGGCTGTCTGAATGATGAGCACAACCGCATCTGCTACTGCCTGCTTTACTGTGTAATTTTGATCTTTAAACTTCGTAATTAAACTGGAAATGAAATGTCTTTCGTTAGTATCGCTCGCCAAGAATCGTTCTTGCAAAACAGGTGGAATAATCTTTTCATCGAAAATTACATCAATGGATACATGTGCTCTGGAGCGTTGATATCTTTCTGCACTTTTCGTATTCCGGCTAGCTGCGTAGCCGGATAACTGTCAAAGACTTCGACTGCATTAGGACCATAGTGCCTCTGAACATATTGCACATAGTTCATGCACATTGTTCCGTACGAATCATTGCGATGCCTACCACTCGATGCAACAAAAAACCGCCAACCAGTACATGCCTGCTGTTGTTATCCAGTTGTATAGGCTGGTCTACTGAAGAAAATGCCTTGAACAGTGATGATTTCGTTCCCTTTTGTATACCATCTGCATTAAATACTGATAGGGGGAATGGGGAGAGTTCAAATTTGAAATAATTTTAATTTTTAATTTTTCATCGTTCTTTTTGGCAATACAGATTCTTTGAAACAACAGGAGATTGATGGAGATAGGAAGATTATCGACTTTGACACTACTGTTTGCTGCTCCCACTGCATCTTTGTGCTTGAATTTTATCAAATCACAATTATTGCCTACAGTCTTCTGCAGCACCTATTACTTGTGCCATGTGGCAATTTAATGTTTCATGACCAACAACTGCACTGTTGGTGGAGAGCAAACTGTCAACTTGCGAAAACGGATTATGTTGCAACAGCCATTCTGCAATCTTTGTCACATCATTCTGGTCACGCTGAATACGCTAGGCACAACAGGAATTTAATAAAGGCATTTCCAAATAAACGAAACCATATGTTCAAAATAAAAACAAAGATTTCATGTGCCTGAAAATTTCAAGAAATGGCAACAAACGAATGCACAATGCTAAGAGACAGAATTCGCATCCGAGCTGTCACCAGGTTGGCTAGCTGATGAGTCCTAAACAGGACGAAACGGTCTATCCCAGTCTCTTCCCAATCTCTGTATAAAAAAAAAATTAAAGCAATGCCATGCAACAGGCTTTACAGGCCAAAGGAGCGCGGGAGGTAAGGCTCCCAGAGTTTCGTGACCAACGGGACTAGATTGAGGTCGGAAGGTCAGCTCGACGCCCGCCTACCTTTTAACTCCCGGGAAAGAAACCCTGTACCCATTCTACAGAGGGCTGGGTAGACCCTAGGACCAGTTTGGAGGAGAATGGAGCATGGAAAAATTCCCGCCTTAAACTCTATATAAATAGTTATATAATAGATAAAGCTACTTTAGGTATGCTAATTGGCTGATTATTTGTAAAACGTAGCTTGACAACGCCGCTTTACTGCAATTTCACAAAAATCGTTCTACTGTTTGGCCCTGTTACTTGGAAAGTATTAGTCTGACAACAAAAAGATATATAAGCAACTCTGTATCAAAGTTTATCCTCTCCACCTTTTAAAACGAAACTTCTTCTCTATAACCTAAAGGAACGGAGTTATGTGCCAAAAAATGATTTTTTGGCACTATTTTTTCAAGATGGCAGCGCGAACGGCAGTCGCTCGAGGTCGTAAACTTAGCATCATACTTAGGGCACCCAAGTCTACACTTCTTCCAAGTTTCAAAACTCCTCAACCTTTTGCACCCAAAAACTACCTAATGACTGGACTATAAACAAATTATGTATTTCTTCGATTTGCCTTTTATGAAGCATTTTTACAAAATTACATTACACATATTTTTTTTCTTTGGCCTTTTTCCTTAGATACTGAATTTTTCATTTCAGGAGCTTTTCATCCACTTCAAGAACATTTCCTTTCAAAACCTTTTTCATATTGACTTATTGATAATTGATTAACATAATGAAGAAACAGTCAAATCAAAGCGAATAATCAAGTACATTCAGTCAAAAGATGCTGAAGGATTAATGGGAATAGCTTTTTTAGGAAATGTCAAATCATCTGAAGTCACTGCCCTCCAACTTCTACAATTGTGTTTACTGATTTACGAATTATAAGTGAATTAGCCCCCCTTGAGGAAGAAAAACCTTTAAAAGTCATCTATATTTGTGGGATGATTTAAAATTCAGGATGCTTTAGAATCCAAAAATTGTAGTTTGTCATTGAATTTTTTTTATGTTGCTTTGGGTCAGTTTTTAACAATTGAAGATTTAGAGAGACAAGTCTAACCTTTAGAAATGGGGCAAAAAAAAACAGTTACACTTCTATCCTTCACAATTTCAAGTCAATGATGCTATAGATTCCCTAAATTTACATTGCTCGGCAGTTCTCCAAACTTGACTTTCATGTTGATTTGCTTCCCTTTTGAAGGTGTTTATTCGAGCGGCGACCACATGAGACTGTATATATACTATTATAGTTAAAAAAATACACCAATAGATGGTTTTATAGCTAGTAATATCTCGCGAAATCCTGACAGAAGTCAAAGAAGTGAAACACTCTGCTGCCATGTGTTTTGTGACCTTGGACTAGTGTTTTCCGAGCATTTGGGAATGGCTACAATTTTATATTTTTTAGTAATATTTTATTTCGTTTTTGTAATATTCTGTCATTTTTTATAAATAGAGATATCGTGTCTTTTTTTTTGGTCTTCATTTTTATATCCTTCTTTGTAACTAAATTTCTTGTTTATTATAATACTTATAATAAAATCTAATATAGTAAAACCCCGTTATTACGCTCGTCAAGGGACCATGACCTACAAGCGTAATAAGCGGGATAGCACTATAGATGGGAAATGATTTATAAGATGGGGAAAGATTTATACACCATTTTACAGGAAACATACATGATTCTGCAATAGATATACTGCAAATCTGAGCTTATTTCCTATTAAAAAGATCTTTGTGTGGTTTGCCGTGTGTGTGCTACTGTTATGAATTATGACATTTTCAATGCGGTTCAGGTAACTATTAACGTAAATTGATACATTACTAGGAGCAATACTAATATATTTTCGGAGCAGATTTAGTGCACACTTTACTTTTTTACGTTTGCAACAACCCTTTGCTGCATCGATAATTGCATCCCTGTTTTTCATTATTGCATTTTCATGATTTTCGCAGGCTGGACGAGGGAATTCCTAGAGATTCTGCGAAATCCTTCCTTCTGACTTTTGCAGAATTCTCGTCGTACTTACGGAGAATTTGCAATTTTTCACTTATAGTCAGGGATTTCTGCTTCGACATTTCCACAACTGTATCACAGACCCGCAATTTCACAGAGTTCAAAGATTCCCTCCTACAAGGGAAAAAAAAAGAAATCTTTACAGTGCTACGTTTCTTTTCGATACAAAATTTCCGATATAAAAAAAAAGCACTACAAGCGGGACTTGAAGCGTTATAAGAGGGTAAAAGTAGACAGAGATATATAGAAAATTCCAGGGACTGTATAGAAGGAGCATAAAGAACGGGATAGTGCTATAAGCAGGAGCGTTATATCAAGGTTTTAATGTATATCATTTTGAAGGCAAAGATTAGTTCTTTATCACTGATCCAAAATCAATTTCCGATTATGATTCTGTTCATGATAAATGCACTTGAAAATTGGAAAAATAATCCGACCTGTGGGGAAAAAGCAAGGAAGTGAACGGTGCATCCTGAAACTCTTAATAAATAGGAAAGTACAGGGCAAAAATTTTCAAATTTCAATTACATTAAAGGTTGTACAAAAATAAATTTCTTATTTTTAATTACAAAATTTGGGAAGTTAAAAACAAACAATCTAAAACATCCTTAAATCAAATTACCACCCTTTTGCTTCAACACACCTGCCAACATATAAGAATTATGTTTATGTTCCTGCTGTAAAAAAATCAGAGTTTTTGCAATTAATGAACTCCTGACAGCTTTTATTGAAGTTGCCAGGCTTTGACAGTATTTTTTGTTAAAAAAAAAAAAAAAAGTGTTTATAAAATGAAATCTGAGGAAATAAATAGGAATACGAAATAATAAGGACAAGGCAGAAACACAATTCCCAATTCATTTAATTTTTGCAGTGTCCTAGTTACGGTTGTTAAGAATAGTGGTGTTCCATTCAGCTTAGTCCCCATATCTCCTACAGAATTTCAATTTCAAGTAGTCTGCCAATTTCTTGAACAATAAATGCTTTCTATACAGGCAGCAGGAGCAGAAGCTTTCAGAGTTTACTGACCAGAGAAACCCTGACTTCTACAGCACAGTCAAACACAACTATGTTACACTTTAGCAAAATTATGTTTAAGCAAATGATACTTATTTTGATTACAGATATATTTTAGAAACATGGTTTATATTTCACAGTTCAAAAATGTTATTTATTTCTGAACAATCTAATGTTTTACTCAAACTTAATAACTTTCTTCATTTTCTTATATAGGTCTACTGATAATGACAATGTTCTACTTGGTCTCAGACCTTCTGAAATACAAAAGTCACACTATTTATTAATTAAGAAAAAAATAATAATAATAATTCAAAGTTTAGAATGGAATTTAGAAAGCCGGGCTTGATGCTGGTGACACTGAGGAAAAATATGTGCATTTCCACTCATCAAAGCTGGCTGTGATATGAATTTAATCACTACACATCAAAGCCACTCTGATGACCAGAAACATACAAGTCACACAAATTAAAATTTCAATAATTAGCACTACAATCAAAAATAACAGACAAGATCTTAATAACAAATACAACAGTTATAATTACGGTTTAGCATTTCATCCTAAACATTTCAACCCTTTTGAAATTATCAACTTTTGATTTTTCATGCTTATCTATAATGACACGGTGAGAATTTTAGTAATTAAGCTTTCGAACTGTAAAGCTTTCAAAAATTAAGTAAATTCTGATAAAAATTGTAGCATTGTAGTTTTTTTAATAAAAATAAATTTAAAATAACTCTAAAAGTGTAAATCTAACTGCAATTCCTACAGTCTATTTAAAACAACTCAAAACTCAGATTTTTGCCTTTATCACTATATTGTCATGGGATATTACAGAGAGAGCAGAGAAATGTTCGGAGTCAATGGTTGACAAAACAAGATCTAACTTATTTATTTACAGGACACAGATTAAATAAACAATTACAACCAAACGATTAAATGATGATTGGAGCAATTTAAATTTAATATAAGAACAACAATTGATTGGTTGAGAAATTACCAAATCAGCATGGAGAAATTTAAATAATCAGATGGTTAACAAATAAATCAATTAAATTCGAAAATAAACACAGAAAGCATAAGACTTACACTGGAGATAAATGGAAAACGGAAAAATATTGGAATACCATAAAATTCATGTAGATTAAAACAAAGAATCACAAATACATATCCTTACATACTTCCTCCCAAATAATTTTCATCCCGAAAATTAAAATATAAATTATTAAAAGTACAGTTCCACTGACTTGCTGTGGAGCTGATAAGTGCCATCTGTGAAGATGGCTAGCAACAAATAGGATTCCGTGTCGTGGGATATTTTCTCCCTATTCTATTGCAATATGGCATTATTTCAATTTTCTGTTATCATTATTTTTTTAAACATAATTGTCATTAACTGCATTAAATTCTTAAAATTTGTATTAATTTGAATGTTAATTATTATCATTATTTTATATTAATATTCCGACCGCATTACATTAAATAACGTTAATGAATTTAATTTTATTTTAAAGTGATTAAGATGTGAAATGTTATTAAAAATAAATATTATTTTTAAAAAAGTTCAAAGTTCTAGCCAACGCACATGATAAAACTATAATGAATTAAAATTAAAATAAAAACTAAAAAAATTAAAACATGTTAAAAATAGTCAGACTAGTTTCGGCTTAATTAATAAGCCAGCCTCAGTGTGGAAGATCATAGGTAGGAACAGGCTTTTTAAAGGTCTTTCCTCCAATCACCGTGTCGATCAATCGACGCTTAGCAAATTTAGCCAATTGTCCTGATATGTAAAACAGTTGTGTCCATGTGAAATGCAATTGAGCCCCTGGTGGCGATCAATCCGGCGTCCATGGATACGATCAAGCAAGAACGGAGCACATGTTGTGTTGTTTGTAAACATTGAAACGCCCTCTGGCGTGGCTGGTTAAAAAGACATGTGTTTACAAATATGAAGTTCTAACGAAGAGCTCATTTCACAAACATCAGGTCTCTAGGTTTCTTTTTAAACCCATATTGATAAATGTTTCTTAAAGAACGCAGTCATTGATACAATGGTCATTAGTCACAATAAAAAGAGATTCTTTGCACTTCCTTATGATTTCCGAATTTTCTTTAATGAGAATTCTTTATTTCAAATTTATTATTTATTCAAATTAAAGGTATGGCCCGTATTTTGGCAATGCTGCACAATGTTGTACGCCATATTTTTGGTGCGAATTGTCCTTTCGTGCTCATCTATACGGGTACTAAGAGCCCTGCCGGTCTCTCCTATGTAAGATGGTTGATTAGGACATTGGGCAAAGAGCATGGCTTTCCTGAAACAATGGCTATGTTTAACATGTTTTAAATTTTAGTTTTTATTTTAATTTTAATTCATTATAGTTTTATCATGTGCGTTGGCTAGAACTTTGAACTTTTTAAAATTTTATTTGACTCACGTTAAAAATTCATTTTAAGTATTACTTTTGTAACACATTTCTATAAAGTTACTGTATTTTAGAACAAATATAAATTAATAAAAATAATCTTCAATAAATATATTATGAAAAATAATAATCAAAGCATATTTATTACAGAAATCAATATTTTTTTTTTTAATGCACAACATGGGATTTTAATTTCCTACTGAAAATATTCTTCGTTAAATTTAACGTTTTTTTAAAATTTATTTAAGTTTATAAAAAGCAGCAAAAAACATTTTTTTTTAATGTAGTTAATTGGGAAATATTATTGTTTTATTTTGAATTTCTTTGGCTATTTATTTTTGAAGAAATAACAATGATTTTTTTTTTTAATTTCCTATGTTAGTGTATTTAATTGTGTAATTGTACGCTGTCCAAGAAGCTGTGGCCTGTGAGCGCTCCTCGCCCCCACGACCGCCCACACCACCCCTATCCAACCTTCTTCTTTTTTATATACTGGGGATTTTTCTACAAAACTATGTTTTTTAATCTGTTAACTTTACTGTGGGAGAATTGTATATGAATATAATTGTCATTGAGGTTCCACACAATAAATTTTCTAAACGGCATTTTAATTTATTTACTTGCCTGTACTGGTTTAGCAGAGCATATTAAGTCTTTAAGAGTAAGGAGAAAAATAAAAGCAAAACTGATTTAAACTTAACTTGTTTTTATAATCATTAAATATTTACAAGATGTGAAACAGTTGTTTCAAATAGTCTATGAATCACTGAAAGTTCACTGAAAGTTCTTTACTTTAAAACTTAAAGTTCCTTTAAATCTTTCTTAACATCAACTGTTCAATTAACAACGTTGATAAATGGCTATTTTCATCTAGTGTGATAATTACTGAAGTTTATCTTAATGTATAAACTCATTAACACGTAGAACTTTCTTATATCTCATTTGTCCTTTAACTTGTATGAGATGGCTATAAACAATGTTCACTGTATGTGCTATAATATTACTTAATTATATGAATGTTTAAGTAAACTTGATTTCTCCAATCCTTTCTTGACTAAACATTCTAGTATTATAGTCTTTACCAAAACACTCTAAACAGTTTATAATCATAACTTTCTTTGACCTCGTTGAAATAATCTTTAAAATAAACCTCTTGCTAATAAACACAAATGTTCCTGTATAAATACTTAAATCCTTTCAACTTTACAGTTCTTTAACTTTAGTTGATTCAGTCCAACATTTGTAATAAGTCGATTTCCCTTGACTTTAATAAATCCTAGCATTAATGGTTTTGCTTGAAATAAATAACTTTACTATTTCTTTAATCAACGAACAAATGTTTATGTGTTGGTAATGTTTAATCTTTAATGTTCATTAGTATACGTTCCGCTTTGTCCTAAACTCCATTTTCTTGTGTTCGAAATTCTAACGATGGCTCCTTTTCAAATTCTCGATGGGTGAAGTAAAATAGAAATCCTACTTACAAAAGTTCAGCAACAATCCATCAATTTTCCGTCAATCCCTGTCAAACGTCGAAGATAATACCTAGGCATAATTCCACTTGGGTCCGCCAGTCCTCATTTGCGAGATTCATCTTTGGGCCTAACCGTTTATTAAGAATTAATTTAACTTTACCATTAATCCTTACTTATTTAATTCTCAAGGCCGTCCGCCTTTTACTGAACACAATATGAGTTTAAAATCAAAACTAATTTATAGCACAATCGGAAGGAACTCATCCGATTCCCATTTTAAAACCTTAGCATCCTTGCTATTTCGGTTTTCATCGTAACGCCATTTTTCGATCCTCTAGGATTCACCATTAACAATTGAACGTCCGCGTTCATGCTGTGTTCAACACATCCATTGTTCTCACGTGCTTACACACAACAAAAGAACATACTCTTAACTTTCGGTTTTAATGAAAAAATAAAAAATATAAATATTTCAAAGCCTTGATGTTAGTTTTAATTTAATTTTATCAGGGATTAAAAATTGAATTTCTCACATTTACTTAATTTTAACAAATATCTTCTTAAATAACAACAAACTTTAATCATCTTCACGGCAATATTTCGTCCTATAATTTCCAAGGACTTTGTCTAGCCAATTACAAAAACCTTAAGGAAA
>JAFIDM010070201.1:40989-52756 GCA_023159025.1 Thereuonema tuberculata
GTTTTTATGCAGCATATATGTGTATAATGTTTTTATGCAGCATATATGTGTATAATGTTTTTATGCAGCATATATGTGTATAATGTATTTATTCAACTTAAAATTCTGAACACACAAACTGAAGCCGTTATTTTTTTTTCTATTAACCTCTTTAGCAGCAATTCTCATTGCTACTCCTTACTGCCACACTTTTTAGATTCCTCATTTTTTTTTGTGTGTGTGTGTGTGTGTGTTTGTTTTTGTTCAAATTCATAGGTTTTCTGTTTAAGGAGAAATAAATATGATGCACTGTAAATACTTTTAGTAATTTATTAGTTATGTCAAAACAAGCAGGGAAATCATAAGTTTTTTATGTAATAATTTTAATTAAATCATCAACCTTATATTTTGTATTTAGGTTCTAAAACAATTCTCTGTTAACAATAAATACTGAAATATCTTCTTTGATACAAAAATTAAAATATAGTAAACCTCCGTTATTACGATCATCAAGGGACCGAGACATACAAGCATAATAAGCAGGATAGCGTTCTAGATGGGAAATGATTTATGAGATGGACAAAGATTTAGACACCATTTTACAGGAAACATACTTGATTCTGCAATAGATATAGTGCAAATATGAGCTTATTTCCTGTTAAAAAAATCTTTGCTTGTGGTTTGCCGTGTACTACTGTTATGGATTATGATATTTTCAATGTGGTTCAAGAAACTATTAACATCAATTCATTCACCATTAGCAGCAATACTAATATATTTTCGGAGCAGATTTAGTGCATTGAGGACTTCATTTTTTGTGGGAGCATTCTTCTCTACAGATTCAGTTTCCTCTACATCACTGTCTTCCTCCTGGTCAGCAGTATGATCTGCAATCATGTCATCGACATCGCGAATTTCTGAGGTCACTGACATAAAATCCTCTAATCTCACAACCCCCAACTTCTTCCGTACAGCAGTCCAATCCTCATAATTATCCATTAAAGTGGCATTTGTTTCAGGGAGTGCTAGATCATGTTCCTACCAAATTAAAAAAAAAAAAAATTAACACCCTGTCGAAGCACAGATAGTTTTACACAGTTGATAGATAATAACCCAATTTAACAATATTAAGAATCTGACCGTAAAGAATCCTGCTCTCCTGAAGCAGTTAGCGATAGTCTTAGCATCAATACCTTCCCATGCAGCAGAGATGAAGTTTACAGCATCCAGTAAGGTAATGCAATTTGAGTCTTCACTCTCGATACACTGCAGATATCGCAAAACAGCAAGCTTAAGATAGAAATGCTTTAGCACTTTTATTACTCCCTGATCCATTGGTTGATCTTACTTGTTGTGTTGGGAGGCAGGAAAGCAAGTTCTACATTTTTCAGATTCACATTTTTCGGGTGAACTGGACAGCTGTACACGAAAAACAGAATCTTGCAATTCGCTTTCATCAGTTTTTGGTCTAAGTCTTTCAGCCAAGAGACAAACAACTCACCCGTATCCAGGCACACGCTTTATTCTTGTATTCACATGGCTTTCATCAGTCCGTGAGGTCAAAAGGGGGAGGGGGGGGGTCCGGCAAAATCTCATCAAATCTCACCAAGGGGGAAGGGGGGGGGTCAACGAAAATCTTACGTCAACTTTTTCATTCAGAGAATATACTTATTATAATAGATTACATCATTTTGAAATATTGACTTTTTTAACTTTTTTGATTTTTTGACTTTTTAAAATCTCACGTGAGGGGGGGGGGGTCCCCACCACATCTCACCAAGGGGGAGGAGGGGGTCCAAATTTTTAAAAAAACACCTCACATAATTAATGGACGGCCCCTTTTAATGTTTTTAAAACATTGGGCCTTGCTGACTTTCCCAACACTACCAGTGGCAATTTCTCAGATCCATCAGCATTTGCAGCAACAAGAACAGTTACTTTCCTTGCTTAATTTCCACCATGGCATTTTTCCCCTTGCAACACATATGACTTGTTGGGCATTAGTTTGAAAAATAAGCCACATTCATCCGCATTAAAAACATCGTGTGGCACATAATTAGTAATGAGCTTCGGGAGCACTTCATTTTGCCACTCATTTATATCAGTGTCACTAATGAACTAGACTAGTATTTTGTCCAGTGGCGAATAATTTAGTAACTAAAATACTCGCTACTGCCCAAAAATTCTTTCGCACTGGTCGAGTACAGTACACAAATGAGTGGTGTTTTCAAGATGAACAGGCTGCTAAGAAATTAATTGAATAAGCTAATAAAGCTTATGGTATTGGCTATTTTAGAAGAGGTGGAAGAAGAAATTTGTTTGATTTTCAATTTAATTTCCGTCTTACCAAATCCAGGCATGTTCATTGTATTTTGCAACTCCATGTATGCAGATTGCTTCATTGTTTGTTTTTATAACATGGGGACTTAATATTCCATAAGCACTCAATTAGAATCAATGTTGTAAATATTTCGAAACAAATTTTAAAGTTGTTTCTTCACTTCAGCTAAACGACTTTTTTGCAGCAGCTAATGAACTCGACTAAAACGAGAGGTTCGGACTCGTTTAGTCGATGAACCAGTGAGCAGTGATGAGTGGAGGGGGTGGGTGCTACTCGCCTGAAAAAATAGAACATGACTAAATCATTCGACTAAATCACTTACTAAACTACTCGACTAAATTGTTGCTGTTCAGACATATTTAGTTATTGAATTACTCGCCACTCGACTAAGTTACTAGTCTAGTGGGAACTAGGCATAACTGATTCTGATTCTCCACTGATTTGGCGATATACTATGCCGTGCCTTTTCTTGAATCTATCTAGCCAACCATTAGAGGCAGAAAATTCTGTGTTCAATTTGCCCGCTATTTCATGCGCCTTTTCTTGAATGATTCGGCCAGTTAATGGCACTGATGCCTCATGGGACTGATGAATCCATTCAATTAGAATTTCCTCGGCATCTTCATATTTTCCACACTTTACTTTTTTATGTTTGCAACTACCTTATAGAAAAGGATTTCCGCTTCGACATTTTGCACAACCATATTACAGATCCACACTTCACAGAGTTCAAAGATTCCCTCCTACCAGGGGGAAAAAAAGAATCTTTACACTGTTACATTTCTTTTTGATACAAAATTTCTGATATAAAAAAAAGCGCTACAAATGGGATTGGAAGCGTTATAAGAGGGTAAAAGTTTACAGAGTTATACAGAAAATTCCAGGGACCGTATAAAAGGAGCATAAAGAACAGGAGAGTACTATACATACATACATAGTTCTCTGCCAAGGGCAGGTCCTTCACTGCAAACCCAGCATTCTCCAATCTTTTCTATTTTCTGCCTTCCTCTTCGTCTCCACATAAGATCCATTTACCATAATGTTGTCGATCATCTTAAATCTTCTTCTGCCTCGAACTTTTTTACCGTTCACCATTCCTTCCAGTACATCCTTCATTAGGGAGTTTCTTCTCAGCCAGTGATCCAACCAGTTTCTTTTTCTCTTCCTGATCAGTTTCAGCATTATTCTTTCTTCACCCACTCTTTCTAGCACAGCTTCATTTCTTATTTTGTCTGTCCATTTCACATGCTCCATTCTTCTCCATATCCACATTTCAAATGCCTCTAGTCGTTTCTCTTCACTGCGTCGTAATGTCCATGTTTCTGCCCCATACAATGCCACACTCCACACAAAGCACTTCACTAGTCTCTTCCTCAGTTCTTTTTCCAGAGGTCCGCAGAAGATGCTCCTTTTCCTATTAAAAGCCTCCTTTGCTATTGCTATCCTCCTCTTGACTTCTTGGCAGCAGTTCATATCACCACTTATAGTACACCCTAAGTATTTAAAGTTGTTCACTTGTTCCAATGTCTCATTGCGAATACTTATGTTTATCTTCTTTGTCTTTCTTCCGATAACCATAGTCTTTGTCTTGTTTACATTTATCTTCATTCTGTATTGTTCACAGCTGTCTTTCAGCTGCAGTAGCATATCCCTTAGTATCATCTCCTCTTCTGCTAACAATACCATATCATCAGCAAATCTTATGCACTTTATTCTTCTTCCTCCTACTATCACCCCTCCCATGTTCTGAAAACAATTCTTCACTAACTCCTCTAAGTAGATGTTGAACAGCGTAGGTGATAGAGGGCATCCTTGTCGCACCCCTCTCCCTATTCCACTTCCCTCTAACAATTTATCTCCTATCCTGACTTTGACTCGTTGTTTCATATAAAGATTAGTTATTAGCCTTCTCTCTTTCCAATCCACACCAATTTTCTTCAATTGGCTATGGTTCTACCCAAGTTAAGGTGGGAGGTATCGTGCCGAGGACTGAATGGTACAATGGTAGCGAAAAATGTTCTGCCGCAAACGATCCCTTTGGGGTGCCTGGCGAGTACCCCATCATATGTAGCCTTTTGCTGTGAATAGGGGGATAGCCAAGTGGTGACTTTTTATTTCCCTCCGGTAAATAAAACTTTATGGATAAAAATAAAAACAAAAATCAAGGGATAGGGTCGCCTTCGGGAAGTACCCAACCATCAAAAGCAGCTACCACGGTAGCTGAATCTAGGGAAGAAAACGGTAACACTGGGATCTCCCAACAAGCAAAACCTAGCTCCACGAAGTTAACAGGCAGTTCCGAGTTATCTTCTGGAGCTAAGGAATTAAAACACACTGCTTCTAACATAAGCAGGCTACACATTGGCGGTTTATCCAAAACAGCCAGAAGAAATATGAGGAGGAAATTGCAAAGACAGAGGCAAGCAGAAAGCCCTGTAGCCAAAGACGAGCAAACACCCCTCAAAGAATCCACTAAGAGACAGTGTTCAGATGTTACACCATCACCCCAGAACACACAGGGCCCACCAAAGAGACCAAAGCAGGGGGCTAAACAACCAACCTATAGTGAGGTCACTTCTTGTGTCAAGATGGCCGTCATTAAGGAAAAATTCCCAGACGAGAAACTGGACGATAGTGAAGTAGGTACTATCCAGATGGACCTTCTTAGGCGGGTGGATGGAACCCCAGAAGGGGAACCTCTACCACTAATGAAGAGTTTCAGCTTGAATGGAGGGGTACTATTTTACCTATGCAAAAATCAGGCAACTGCACTTTGGGTGACAGAAGCCTTTAATAACAATGACAGTGTTCTGCAGGGCACGAGGCTCAGGGTTCTGAAAGCCAGTGACCTGCCAAAACCTGTCAAAGTAGCTTTCAAGACGAAAGACATATGGACAACCGACTCAGCTGTCCTACTGCGGAGGCTCAATCCTACGACAAGAGGCTTAACACCAATTGTTGGAGAGTGCTGAACCGTATCGCAGACCCTCAGGCTCTGAGATGGATTTTCCCAGTTGACAGAGAATCTGCCACGGCCATCACTGAGGTTAAATGCTTAGCGTATACTGGGGTATATAAGGGAATCTTTAAGATCCTACACGACCCAGAGCACGTGAAACCCGAGGTTGATACCTCGGCACCTGTGCCCTCAAGCTCCAAGGAGCCAACAGACAGTTTCACGCCTTCAGGAGATGTTGATGATCAGGCAGCCACGACTATGGATGTGGTAACAGGGGAATTGGACATGGGATCGGCTCCGTCCGAAAACATGGAACTGGTTGAGATGGACGAGGGTGGGGAACTCTCTGATCGGGTGTTGGATTCCGACACCCACAGTGAGGAAAACACCTAATCGTTTCATTCTTAGCCTCTGATTCCCTAATGTCTCCACAGACATGCTGAACTCTATTCAGATCAATCTACATCACAACCGGTCTGCTTCTGCGGCCTTGTGCCACAGACTGGCTGAGGATAGTATTGATTTAGCCATTATCCAAGAACCTTGGATTTAAAAGGGTAACATTTTAGGATTACCAAGATCAGGGTGGTCATATTTTTATGACACCACCTGTGATAATATAAGAACCTGAATTTTGATTAGGAAAGGCATAAATGCCATACCCCTTACAGAATTTCTCTCAAGAGACACAACTATAGTTAAACTCTTATTGGAGGATACGAAAATTGGCGAACTAGTTGTGGTCTCAGCATATTTCCCCTATGAGGAGATTGATAGCTTACCTCCTTTGGAGTTAAGGAATCTAATAAATCACTGCGAAAGCAATGGAACACAACTCATCATTGGAGGTGACGCCAATGCTCACCATGTCGCCTGGGGAAGCACTGACTGCAACCAAAGAGGAGAAAACCTCATGGAATATTTGGTAGTACAAATTTACATGTTTTAAATAAAGGAAATGAACCTATTTTCATTGTCAGTAATAGGAGTGAAGTCATTGATCTTACACTGTTCTGTTAATTTACTTTGTTCTATTAATAATTGGCATGTATCTAATGAACTTTCTCTTTCAGATCATAGGTACATTTGCTTCTATGTTGCAGGCAAAAGACAACAAATGGTATTTCCTATGAACCCCAGAAAGACGAATTGGGTCGGCTTTAAGGAGGATCTAGAAATACTAACTGGAGATATGAATTATAGCATACGCTCGGTGTTAGATATTGAGTTAGCTGTTGACCAGTTGCAACAAGCTATTCTCAATTCCTATCAGCAAAATTGTCCGGTCAAGATTGCTAGTCTATCAAGGCATGTTCCTTGGTGGAATAATGAACTTAGCAGCCTAAGACATTATAAAACAAGAAAGCTTTTTAACAAAGCAAAAAAGACAGGTGAATGGGAGGAGTATAAAAACACCCATACCTGTTACAATAAGGCCATTAGAGAGGCTAAAAAGACATCTTGGAGAAAGTTCGGTGAAGATGTTTCAGACATCTCCAGCACTGCCAAGCTTATCAAAATCTTAGATAAAGGTAACTATAACCAACTAAGTTCTATAAGACTTAAGAATGGTAGTTACACAAAATCTGGAAAAGAAACACTTAAAGAAATGCTAGGAGTACACTTTCCAGAATCCAAAGAAATCAATATTGAGGATATGCATCGATCGGGTCTGGTTCCACTCAAAGGTAACCGAACAGACTGGTGTATGTCTAGAAGTATTGTTAATCAACATAAAATAAGATGGGCTCTTTCTACATTTAAACCCTTCAAAGACCCAGGTACGGACGGTATTATCCCAATGCATTTGCAAGAAGGATTGGATATCGTTACACCGATTATATGCCGGATCTTTAGGGCAAGTATAGCACTAGGGTATCTCCCGCTACAGTGGAGACAAACCAGAGCTATCTTTATTTCTAAACCTGGCAAACCAAGCTATACGCAAGCTAAGTCGTATCGACCAATCAGCCTTACCTCTTTTTTGCTTAAAACTCTAGAGAAGTTGGTTGATAGATACATAAGAGATGAGATTCTTATATCTTATCCTCTCGCCAGTCAACAATTTGTCTATCAGCAAGGTAAATCGACAGAAACGGCTCTTCATCGTATTGTGATACTGTTGGAGAAAGCCCTTGAGCATAAGGAATTTGCTTTAACTGTTTTCAGGGATATTGAGGGCCTTCGATAGAATCTCTATAGAGGCTATTGATGCAGCCACTCATAATCATGGAATTAACCCTACCTTATGGCGATGGTTGAGATCAATTCTAAGTGAATGTGTGGTCATATCCTAGCTTCTCGGGGACACCTTAGCGGCCGCTACCAATAGGGGTTGCCCCGCAGGGAGGGGTTCTCTCTCCATTGCTGTGGTGCCTTGTGGTGGATGAACTGCTGGTGTCTCTTGGGAGGTTTGGGTGTGGCTGCATTGGTTATGCGGATGACATCTCAATAATCGTTAGAGGTAAGTTCTCCAAAACCGTATCAGAAATTATGCAGGATGCTCTGGTACTGGTTGAAAAGTGGTGTAACAAAATAGGTCTTTCAGTCAATCCTGATAAAACGACCTTGATACCTTTCACAAGGAAAAAGAACTTGCACGAGCTGCAAGTTCTTACCTTCTTTGATAGGAAGCTTACCATCTCTTTGGAAGTCAAGTATTTGGGTGTTATACTTGACCAAAGAATGACCAAAGATTTGGAGACAACATTTAGAGCACTCGATTACGAAAGCAAAAAGAATCTTTTGGTCGTGTAGGGATGCTATTGGTAAAACCTGGGGTATCACACCAAAGGTTATGCACTGGATCTACACTATGATCATTAGACCCATTCTCACATATGCTGCGGTAGTATGGTGGCCAAGGGTGAAACTTAAAACAGCTCAATGCGAGCTCAATAAGCTACAAAGAATGGTGTGCATAGGTATCACAGGAGCAATGAGAACCGCACCCACAGCTGCGGTGGAACTGCTGCTGGGATTTTTACCACTACATTTACATATCAAGGCTGAAGCCACGCTGGGAGCTTTAAGGCTTAAGACTGCTGGTGACTGGTGTTACACCCATTCAGCAAGCAGTCATACTGAACTCCATACACAGCATTCAACTCAGGAGTCAGTCCTGCTAATGACTACTGATAAAATCCTTCCCTATTATTTCTTTGAAAGACCATTCAGCATACACTTTCCAAGTAGAGCTGAGTGGGATTCTGGATCAATTCCTGTAATCACAGATGAGTCTGTTTGGTATACGGATGGATCCAAGTCTGCCAATGGCTCCGGAGCAGGTATATGCTCCAATAGAGGCCCCCGGCGTTTATTTGCAAAACTAGCCTCGGCTCCCGGCACTTAATAGAGACCGGCTGCTATTAGAGGCCGGCCATTATTAACAAAAACCTTCAGATGCAATATTTTTACACATAAATACCGGCTAATATTACAAACAGCTAATTTATTTGAAATTAACATAATACATAAGACTGTTTAAAGATGTCTTTCTGTATCTTTCGCTGCTATTTATCGTCCGAATCCGCAATGACGGGCGGTCGCCTCATCAGAAGTTTCTTTCGCATATTCCACCGCGGGAATCTTAAAGGCAATGTCAAATGACCGTTTCGACGGCATTTTGTAAGGCAATGTACCGTAAGGTATTATGCAGGACTATAAAGATATGGACGCTTACACTAGTACCGGTAGGCAAATATCAAAGACCCGGCTACTATTAGAGACAGGCTACTATTTGGCCATGTCCCCTCTGCAGCCCCGCGCTTATTAGAGACTGGCGACAATAAGAGACTCGGCGTTTATTGGAGCATATACGGTACCTAACTGGCGGGTATGGTTTTTCTTATAACCTGGGTAATTTCACAACTGTATTTCAAGCAGAAATCTTTGCAATTCTCAGAATTGAACAGAAACATCAGGAATAAGAATATTTATATTTTTTCTGATAGCCAGGCAGCACTGAATGCTTTGAATCAGTGCCGCATTACTTCTAAGATCGTTTTCGACTTGCACCGGTATCTGTTTGGACAGAAACAACAGGAATAAGAATATTTATATTTTTTCTGATAGCCAGGCAGCACTGAATGCTTTGAATCAGTGCCGCATTACTTCTAAGATCGTTTTCGATTGCCTCAAAGCTCTGACTTTACTGGCACAATTCAATAAAGTTCGTCTTTTTTGGGTGCCAGGACACAGTGGTCATGAAGGCAATGAGAAAGCCGATTCCTTCGCTAAGAAAGGCTCGGAGATGAGCTTCATAGGTCCGGAACCTGTCATTGGTTTAACCAATAACATGATTAGAAAGATCTTTCTTAAGAAAATGAGAGCTTTACAGCTTAAGCTATGGCATAAGCTTGAGGGTCAGAAACAAGCCAAGATGCTAATCCATGGACCAAACAATAAACGATCCTCCGAACTTTTAAGATTACGGAAAAAGGAACTTGGTATTGTTGTCGGTCTACTTACTGGACATTGTCGTCTTAACAAACATTTATGGCTTTTAAACTTAAAAGACAACCCCAATTTGTAGGAGTTGTCATTCAGAAGAGGAGACTTCTTCCCACATTTTATGTAACTGTGAATACTTCACAGCGCTCAGACTTAAAATCCTAGGATCTTTTTTCTTAGAACCAAAGGATTTGTTTACGGTCCCTATAAGCAAACTATTGGCGTTTGCCATAGCTACTGGTCTTTTTGGGGATTAAGGTTGAGGAAAGTACAATAGACCTTAGGTCGCGGTGCTAGATATTTTACCACCCATCTTCTACATTACATTACATCATATACTAAAAGCTTTATTTACAATAAAAATTGAAAGCAAAAAGTAAAAAATTAATAAATGATTAAAAATATAAAATTAAATAAAAAAAAATCAAAATAATAATAATAATAATAAATCTACAAAACCAATCATAAAATAGCAAATAGAGCAATAATTTAAAATAAAAACATAAGAAGATAAAAATATAAAAAAAACAAACAATGGTTTTGGTTTTTCCAACAGCAATTTTTTATTATTTATATTTATAATTGTTTTTTATCTTACTTCTTATGTTTTTATTTTAAATTATTGTTCTATTTCTTATTTTGTGATTGGTTTTATAGACCGTTTTATTATTATTAGTTTTATTTAATTTTATATTATTATAATTTATTTATTTATTATTTTATGCTTTCAGTTTTTATTTTTATTTTAACTATGTGATTACATTATTATTATTGCAAGCTTTTATTTTTTTATGTGTGTCGGAGAAATTTCTTCCCGAAATTCGTTGGAACCAAATCTCAAACCAAGAATGATTTCGATCGCATTGTGGGATTCTAAATAACACCATCGATGAAGAAGCAACAATGGCACAATTAAATGCACAGAAATGTGCTGGCAGTTTAAAGTTTTCCAAACTTTGAAGAAACAGAAAACAGATGTCTACACAACTCTATACAGCGTCCAAAGTTGTAAAATAGTGGTTTGTGGTCATGTGATCATATGCTGACCAACAGCAGAGCAGCTTTGTCGGCAAATCGCTCGGAAAAGCTACTTTGGCAATGTAGGGCTTTATGTACGGATGAGGCACATTTCCATCTGCATAGCATAGTTAACAAGCATGACTGTTGCATTTGGATAAGAATCCTAATGCATGCTTGAAAATTTTTTTACATTCCCCAAAAGTTAAAGTTTACATCAACATTTATCGTTGTTTTCGTCGAAGAGCGTGGGCGCACAGGTCCTAATTCATGTTCCATTACTAGCAATTGATTTGCATCATTACTAACTACTTCAGTGATTCCAGCACTTCAACAATGTCTGTGCCTTAATTAACAGTGTTCATGCAAGATAATGCCCCTCCACACATAGCCAATTGTGTTAACCAGGTGCTCTCTGCAATCATTTCACTGATGACTTGCGTCATCAGCTGCCATTTCAGTATTATATGACCCACACGCTCGCCGGATCTTACCCAATGCAATTTTTGGCTGGGGGGGCATCTTAAAATCTGGTTTATCGTGACAACGTACATGGTTTATTGTTTGAACATACGATTCTGCGATTTCAGATGATAGCAGATAATGGTGGTCAACATATTGAACATGTGAGATGACAGTACCCATATCAGAGTTATACTGCACTGTTATGGCCAGCATAAACGCTTTCAAACACCTCCTGGTAGTGTTTTTGTTTTTCAATGAATGTCCTTCCCATGGCATTATTTCGACATAAATCATATTTGGTGACATTCCGATAAGTAGTTTTTGCTTAAAGTGTGTGGAATAGATGAACTTTAGACACCCTTTATGTAAAACTAAAACATAAGTTAAATCTTATATTGAAAGCAGTCAACCAATTACTTCTTGTATACCATTTCCTTTAAACATCATTAAAACTATACCTTTTTTTTCTTTTATAGCTATTATATAATATTCTTCAGAACCTCAGAGAGGCTAGTCCTGATGTCACAAGGTTCTGGAATATTTTGAATCGTCAG
>JAFIDM010070201.1:52766-70654 GCA_023159025.1 Thereuonema tuberculata
CAATGAACAATGGCAGAACTTTATGAATGTACAGAATTAGATCTACATCAACAGAAAAGATAATATACAACTCAGTCGGAAAAGAAGTCCAACTAATAACTTACGAGAAAATGTGAAGGCAAGAGTGCAAGGAACAGCAGAATAACAGCTGAAGCATATAGATTTACACATGAAGAAAGAATTGAGTAAGAAAATATTATTGAGAAAGTATAAAGGCAGATATACATAAGCAGACTGAAAAGCATGCTCTCTAGTTAACATATGAGAGTTAAAGCTGGATCAGATCGATCGATGGCTAACAGCAGCAGCACCTAACACAGCATGAAAATTCAGTCACTTGGTCCACATGGCTCTTAACCTTCCTTCTGGAGCAGTACAATGGGCTTCCATGATACTTGGAGAAGCAATGCATGATTTCCAAGATATAAACATAACATTTTGCCCAAGTTATGTTTGTCATACTTTAAAACTTAGACATGATAAAATTAATAGCGAAAGCAATTATTAGGAGCTTAAAGGATTAGCAAATCATACTTTTTAAAATTCTTTGGTTGTAGAAATTAATAGAATGCGTAGATCATTTTCATTATATCCCTAATTACATAACAAAATTCAAGAATCAAAAAAGAATTTTGCTCCACTTTTGTAACTGACTTGATATTCATAATCAATAAAAACAAGTTTACATTGGAATGATTCATTATTAGTAAAAGCATTTTAATGAAGATCAGAAAAATGAAACTACATGCCAAAATAAGTTTTTCATTGTGTTCTTTAACAGAAACCACTAAGTGTAACTATTAAATTGTCGATAAAATGCTAATAAATTTATAATTAAAGAAATGGTTATACTAAAGTGACTCTTACTCTCAGCTCTCTGGAACGTGTTATAATCAACATATATCATGGGAAATTGCTATGTATGCTAATTAGACCAGAGGAAGAGAATTCTAATGGGGGGGGGGGGGGGGAATGGGTTCAAAGTTTCGTCACCAGGCGAAAATATAGCACTTTAAACAGTCTGAAATGTTTAAACACACTGCAATAATACAATTGTTATTCACAGACAGTTATAGAACATGGTATGTATGTGTAATCGATGACATGCTGGATGTGTAATACAGTGTCGCATGTATGCTTGCCTTCAGATCAGACAGAGACCTTATGCCTTCCTGATAGACTTTGCCTTTCAAATCTGGAGATCGAGTAGGCTACACATCTGGAAAAATCTGAATAGTATGCAATCATTGACGAAGGTGCACAAAGCAATTCCTTGACTGGTTGATCAATATGCAATGTTGCTCCATCTTGCTTGAAGACAGTGGTTTCTAAACAACCTCTTTCTTGCAAGGCATCATGCTATATTACATATCTAGCAAGTAATCGACTTAACTGGAGTACATACAGAACAAATTTTGTAACTGTATTTGAATAATAAAGTCTTATTATAGTAGTGTTGCCTTTCAGACTTTAATAGCGCCTTTGTTTTGCCTGATGGCAAAACTTTGAACCAATTGGGGTTTTTTTCCCCATCGGAAATTGCTTTCCCATGGTCTTAATTATCATATAAACCAATTTTCAAATGTTGAGTAGAACCTGCTTCAGTGTTTTAAGAAGGATCACTGTAATTATAAACCACCTGGTACTAAGCTGTAAATTGTTCAGCTCTTACCTCTTATCATTTTCCTAGCAATTCTATCCACCGATTTCAAATAATTATTTTTACAACTACTTTGCTTTATTCATAATTATTTTCTAGTGAGATCACTATTCTTAAATTAAAATCTGGCCTTTTAAATAACTCAATTAAAGCTATATTGTCAGCAAATCCTTTGAGAAACTATCAATGGCAATCAAAACAACAGATAGTTTCTCGGTAATAAATGAGAAATTATCTGTGGGAGACATTCAACTTACTGATCACATTTAATGTAACTGATTAAAAAGTTTTTAATATCTCTCTATAGAATTTTCTTAAAATAAAAGAGAATTTTGCTAAGCAGATAATTTTAAACTTCATCTAAAAAGTGATAGTCGTCATGGGGCTTTCTTATTTTTTAATCTTTAATCTAGGTATTGCAACACAGCCACAAAGATAATAGAATTTCAATCCTACGGAGCAGTTACAATAGCAATTCTGATTAATGCTAATTTTTCCAATTCCAGATCATTTTCTCATTATTGGGACATTATAATCTGTTTAATTAATATTTTCTAATCAATGTACACAAGATACCAGTGTCTTGCTTACTTTAATTCTAGTTAATACTTCATCCACTATTTTTTCTGTTTGTTGATGATTATCTTGATCTTTAAAAGATTGCCATCACATCCTTTAGCTCATCAAAGCTGGCTGTGATATGAATATAAAATTCTACACATTACAACCACTTTGAGAGCTGCAGAATGCTATCTCAGAATGATCCTATCAACATCTGTTCAAGTATTAAAAAAAAAAAAAAAAATCGGAAACAAACCTACACTTTGCCTTTACTTGTGACGATGGTCTTCTTTCCTCTAACTCGTCAAGATGGCTGTGATATGAATTAATAGCAACACATTACAACCAGACTGACGGGTAGAAAAAATACACTGCACTAGTTACTAGTAAATCAAATGGCTTGTGTTTAACATCCAATGAAGCTTAACAACTCCTATGACCAAAGTTAAAATTGGCTAAATATTGTGTTATTATATAACCTTAGATATTAATATATTAGATAAAGTGGTTAAACTGACTCTGATTATGAAAAAAAAAATAATAAAACATAGTGAAAATCCTCAATTGATGTTGTATGAGTTTATTGTTATTCAAGAAAGTTTGTACCATGATTGTTTATGCTTAGAATTCTGTTTTTTAAATGTTAGAGAAAATGTTAGGTTTCTCTACATTTTTCTGTAGTTTTCCGTGAAGAAAATTCCTGCTAAAGGAATTGAAATATTGAGAATTAAATGATGTTGTTAAGGAAGAAGAGATTATTATGAATTATTTATATTTATAATAAAACATAGGTTTACCAAACTGCTCATAATCCTCATATTTCAGGTATCAGATTTCAAAGCTGTCAGTGGTTGTTTCAGTTACAGCAGTACTATACTAAGAATGTTTACCTTCCACAGAAAAATGCAAAATATCTAAGAATAATTAACAATTTCATGACCCAAGGCCAAGACAAAACTTTTTAATATGGTACTTAAACACAGAGATAAGTTTAACATTAATGGATTCAGTGAGCCAATCTAACTATACAAAAAGACAAGACCTGACTCACTCATTCATTCAGTGACTCACTGAGCAACGCCCAGCCCAAACCATTGGGTTTAGTTGAAATTTTGCTCAGAGTTCCCTTTACGTTGTAGACAAGGAATAAGGCCGGATTTTTCGAAATTCCCCCAGATTCGGGAATAACGAGGGGTTATTGTCGCTTTAAAGTTTTCTTATTTCCATAATTAGTTCCGTAACTATAATTATTAAAGACTTCAAATTTGGCATCTAAATAGGTAATTATAATCTCTAAAACCCTTTTTCACGATTTTTCGAAATTCCCATCGTTCGGGAATAACGAGGGTTTATTTTCGCTTGAAAGTTTTCTTATTTCCATAATTAGTTCCGTAATTGTAATTAGTAGAGACTTCAAATTTGGCATGTAAGTATATAATTATAATCAGAATGATAAAGATCATTCATCAGGATTGTTCGAAATTCCCCCCAGGGTAGGATAAAAAGCATTGCTTTAAGTTATAAAGCTGAAAGTTTGCTTCCATTACTATTATTAGGTTTTAGGATTTGTTATCTTGACAATGAAAACTATACAAATATTTTTATGCAACAATTGGAGCTAAAATATTGTTCTGCACAATAGGCTAGATATGTATCCCGTGGCAACAATGGTAACTATACAAATAGTGTTGTGCAACATTTGCAACAAAAATATTGTTGTGCCTGATAGCGAAGGGGTTTTCGGATTAGATGTAGATTTCTAATGATCAGATGATTTTTTACGAACTAGGAAAAGTTTGAAGTGATAGGGTTATGACTTTACAAAATTCAAAAACCTGGAATAATGGGTGTACAATGAGAGGACAGTGAGTGGATGGGGAAACATGGTTCAAAGATACTTCTACGAGGTTTTCAGGGTAGATATAGATTTGTAATGAGAACAGACCTTTGGAGTTGTTGTTGTTGGTTTTTTTTTTTCTTTTTGTACCAACTGGGAAAGTTCCAAGTGATCTCGCAATTGCAATTTCTTTATCATCCAGATTAGGACATTTGTTTTTTGTAACCCGAGCGAAGAACAGGTCAGTTTGCTAGTAAACGATAATAAGAGAAGGAATAAGAACGTATCAGCCTGATAGATTGTAGTAATTCTTACTGGCTTAATGGAAAGAAAAAATTGATAAGAAAAATGAACAATAAAACAAATACTGAAGAGCTGTCAAATGAAGAAAATAAGATATTATTCAGCAGAGAAAAAATAACAAAAGGAGAACAAGAAAGCAAAACACATGTAAGTAGGAAAAAAAAAAAGTCCCCAAGACAAAAAAAATAGTGTATGTTACATGTACAGTGTGGCTGGGAAGTTCCTGTACCCCTTAATTTGGTAGCCATATTTTAAGAAAATATTTACACATTATAGGCTTCTACACACAGAACGCGATATATCGCAGCGTCCAGCGATCCAGCGATAATCGCGGCGGTCTGCGATATGGGGACTACACACAGAATGCGATCTAACGCGGCGTCCAGCGATCATTGCGGTAGTCTGCGATATTGGCTTGCTGTTTGCTTAAGCTAACAAATCGAAGGTCGCCCAATGTTGCAACTAATTAATTACACATAAATATAATGTTTATGTACAAAGACTTTTTATATTTTATTTTATTTCATTTTAATTTTAATAAGTTTACAATTTCGAAAATACTAAAGTGATCGGTCTGTTAAGTTATCGATTTTAATATCTCGATTTTAAGTTATTACAGATAATATACATGTTAAAATAATTTGTTATATTACCATACATACATTGTTATTTAATAAATATGATAAATATCTACTGGACAGTAGTATTAATATATAATAAATATTTACAAGAACTGAGAAGATATCTTATTGTTAATTCTAAATTGGAGGATTTTTTAAATAATTTAACCTATCTTATCAATGAATTTACAAATAATAATTTTCCAAATAAAGTATTAAATTCTTATATTTTACAATTTCAGAAAAAATTTAAATTTCAAATTTATAAAAAATATAAAGTTAAATATATTCATATTTTTATTTAATCATTTTATTCTTCTAAATAGGACTTGTTAAATTATAATCATATAAGTTATCTTATGACGATTCAAAATTAAATCCTTTATTTAAGGAAGTTTTGCGTTTGACTTGATAACTGTCATCTATTTAATTTTTAATTTTACATTTTTTTTTTTTTTTTTTTTTTTTTTTTTTTTTTTTTTTTTTTTTTTATTTTTTTATTTTAAATATATATATATAAAAATATAAAAAACAATAAAAATTAAAAAATAATACAAAAGAAATTAAAAAAAGTATTAAAAAAGAAAACTTAAAAAAGAATATTTACAATAAGAAAGAGCAAATTTCTTAAATTAATGCGCTTTTGTGACTTCCAAATTTATTTTAGTTTCAAAATTTAACACCAGATGCCGCTGATGAAGTGAATGTTATATTCGAAGCCGATACATTCGCAGAAACAGATTTTTGAAATTAATTGGTAATTTATATTTCAGAAATCTGTCCGGCTTAGTTATATGTTTAGTAATATAAGTTAATTTTATTCTTATATTCTTTACGCTCTAAATTTTCTAAATTGCAAATGATTAATTGAAATCTTTGCTTCGCTAAACTCGAAATTATGCATCATTCGAGTTTGGCCATTCGATATATATATATATATA
This sequence comes from Thereuonema tuberculata, assembly GCA_023159025.1. Lineage (NCBI taxonomy): Eukaryota > Metazoa > Arthropoda > Chilopoda > Scutigeromorpha > Scutigeridae > Thereuonema > Thereuonema tuberculata. Next base: position 58,689 of record JAFIDM010070201.1, read on the forward strand.
TATATATACCAATATTAATGTAAATATTATAACATAAACATTTTTATAAGATTAACTTATACTATTCTAATTTTTTTAACATCTATATTTACAGTATTCAATATTAAATAATTAATTAAGAAATAGCATTTTTCGTTGTACTCAATAATATTTCTACATTTCAGCAATAGAATAATAATAACAACTAAATAGAATACTTCTTTTCTTGTTTCAAAAAGAAAAAAAAAATTCTAAAATCCAAAAAAATTAATTCGAGTTTTATTAAATAATAACATTTCTAAATTTCCCATCCAGAAAACAGAACTCTTTTCTTTTTTTTTAACATATTTCTTGTTTAATTACACAAATTAATCACATAATTAATTGCTTTTCTCCTTTTTTTAAAACATTTTTATGATGTTCATGTGAAGTATCAAACAAATATTTGTATTTATGCACATTTTCTATCAAAATTTCTATTTGATCAGTCATTGTTGGAAGGCGATCACGCGATATTCTGTAATCTGTGACAACCAGATCGCGTGTCTTTGCGTTCAAGGGCAGCGGCCAGCGATCGCCCCGCGTCTGTGTTAAAGACATAATGTAACACTGTGAATACAACGCGATCGCCTTCCCGATGCGATCCGAGATCGCAGGACGCTGCGATATATCGCGTTCTGTGTGTAGAAGCCTTAAGTTTTCTTTGCATCTGTGTGTTCACAATTATACTGTACACACAAGTTTACATGCTGCCATGTCCTATTTAACATTTTTTTGGAGCATGTTTGGTGATGTTCAAAATGCGTCCTCAATTGCAGTGCACAATTCTCTTTTGTAGCGTAACAACGTTCAGACACGTAGGTCTTGATGATTCCCCACAATGAGTTGTCAGGCGTTTTGAGGTCAGGGCTTTAAGATGGCCATTTCAATGGAATTGGCCACAATGGAGTACCGCGACCAATCCAGTATCCTGGAAAATGTTCATGAAGAAACTCGTGCACAAAGAGCAAAGTGAGCAGGTGCCCCATATATGTTTCATGATACCCGCGTCTTCAAGCTAGTGTAATGTGTAAATAAGTTTCACCATCAACATGACCATAAAAAAATAAGGTCCTAACAAATGACATGATGCCATCGCAGCCGATATTATGTGAGATTGATTCCAAATTCAGTGTGGAATCATGGTTCTCTTTCGTCCAAAAGACATTTCTGTTGTGTGAACTGCAATAAATTGCACATTCATCTGAAAACAGCACCTTTGCACAGGGCACTGCATTAGAGAATTGTGCTAACAAAGCATGGCATACTGTTACGCGCTGAAACCGATCATTATCTCATGACTTTTTTACAAATATCGGGTGAAATGGTATGATTTTTAGGTGATCCTGCATTGTTACTCTTGGTATATCAAGTTCAGCAGTATGTTTATATGATGATTTCATAGGAGATTGTTAAATCGAAGCAGCGACTGCAGCACATGTTTCTCATTGTGTCTTCTTTCTTCCAATCTGGGGCCTATCCTTAGCACTGCCATAAGCAAAAGCGCATTTCTCGCAAAGGAAAACTGTCACCTAACAAGGAGAGGCCTTATTAAATCTTTCCTGGAATGTTCCCATTATTTGTCTCATTGTCTGTCCTGTGTGTTGTTTTTCGTGCATCTACACACTAACCAATAGCAGCTCTTCAATAGTATAACTATTACCGCTTACGTCTGCCATGGCTGATCACTGCAATGTAATTGACTGCAATACTCATACCCTTTCTTGAACGCAATAATGCCTCCTGCATTCTAGTGACAACAATTGAAATAACATTCGATATTAAATATTTACATTTATTACTATATAATAGGGGTTACGGCTACTTTCCAGCCACACTATATACTGTGAAACAAGCTGCTATACAAAGGTTATTAATTTTCAATTCTTTAGGTCTAGCTACACAAACCTTCAAATACAATCAGAAGAATGTCTCTATATCTTCCTTTAAAAAACAAATCAAGATTTGTGCAAAAACAATGACATAGATTAATAAGCTTGAAGGTTTGTTTAACTCTTTGTAGACGGTTTGGCAAAAATTATGCAAAAAAAAAAATGATCCATTTAATATTTTTTTCTTAAAATAAATTTAATAATTCCAAAATACACGTATGTGCATTTGAGAGTTAAATTGTTTACTTATATACAGAAAAAAATTATGATCATTTTACTGTAATGTTTTTATTAATTAATTTTTTCAAAGACATATATCATTAATAATTAAACATTAATAAGAATAATTAACAAATCTATACTAAAAAAACAGCTTGTGTGCCTACTCTTCAACATGTAATGCTTGCAGTTTCGTAAAATTCGTATTCTTTAAAATTTAAACATTATTTTAGTTTAAAATTCTAATTTACTTGACGTAATTTGTTTTTGTTTTTTCTTTTTTTGAAGAAATAAAATGTTTTCCATTACATGGCCAGGCTTCTGAAGCGAAGCAATGGGCAGCTATCAAGCAAATAAATAAATGTCAAAATTTGATCAAATTTCTATTTAACGAGAAGAATACGTGAACCGAAAAATATCAGTAAATAATTTTCATTTTAGTTAATATGGGAATATTAATGAGAAGTGTATGTACCTAAAGTAATGCTTTGGAAGCTGTTGTAGTAGAAAAGATGATTTGTTTTCATCAGCTTGAAAATGCAGAACAAAGTGATGAGAAAATAATGACAAATCGTCTGAATGATCAGCGAAAAAAAAAAAAAGGATATTTAGAATATCCAAAGAAACTGAATGTAGTAATCTATCTTGGATAATACACATGAACATATGAAATATTATTAAAAAAAAAAAAAAAAAGGATTGAGATATTACAAAGAAAAACAATATTTGAAATCCCATTAATGAAAAATGTTTATGGTCTTAATTGGAACACATCCAATACTGCAAAACAGAAACCACTTTCTTTACAATAAAATCAAAAGACAGTGTTTCATGTGCTACAAAAGAAAGATGATGAGAAACGTTGCCGGAAACAGTTGAGGTTATTTGAAAAGGAGTTATTAAAAGAACAGAGCATTTTTGAAATGATAGATAGTAATAAATAATAGAGAAACCACATCCTTTCTCATCGTTTGTAGAATATTCAATAATGAACAATGATAGTAATAAAAGTAAAAAGCAAAAAGAATTTGTAAAAACAAAATACATTTGATACTTCGTTAAAATTAAAATAGAACATTATGCTAATAAAAAGAAGATATTTTAATTGTTACTCATGGAATAATCTAATGAAAAGGGAAAATAAAAGCATTTCATCATGTGACAATAGTTACAAATTTACAGACATTTTAATTCATTTATAAATTAAAAATTTAAAAAGAAAGCTTTTCAATTTATAATTCAAATACCTTTTACCAATTTAGCAGCCCATCTTTTTTAAAATAAGTAATAATGTTTTACACAAACTTTCAAATCAACAACAAAATGATTTTTCAATACCTTAATTTACAAATCCTAAAAGGAGTCAATCATGTAGGCATCTTCTACTGCTCAGCTCATCAAAGATGGCTGTGATATTTATCAGATGCATACATTTCACAGCCTCTTTGACGGCCAAACAGTAAACCGAAGACTGCTGAACTATTTTTTTAAGTTTTTCTTAAAATAATTATTTTCAATCATTCTACATATAACATAAATGAAGTTGATATAACAATGCAATTTTAATTTCAAACTCTTCAGATTTTTTTTTTTTCCTGCTAAGTACATCAAACTGTTGTAATATAACAATTTTTTCAAAAAAACCCTTTGTCACTCCTTTACAGGAATTAAATGAAATCTGATATTCAGATCAAAACCTTCTAAAAACAAGTGCTTCCAACAGGTCTCATCAAAATTTCCAAATTTTCTGAAACCTTAAATGAAACCACCAAAAGTAAACTGTAAGAATTATATATCCATAAAACTGTATCCAAACCAAAAGTTTTTGTTCCATTAGTTTTTGACTAAATTTCAACAGGGTGTCTACAAAATCTGAATAAAAAAATTCCCTGATGTTTCCCTGATTTCATGAACAATTTCTTTTAAAATTCCCTGATAATTCCCTGATCTGTTCAATCAAAAAAAAACAAAAAACAATCCGTTCAACCAAAAAAAAAAAAAAAAAAACGATATGTTTAACCAAAAAAAAAAAACCGATCTGTTCAACCAAAAAATTCCCTGATTTTAAGTAATAATTGCAAAATTCCCTGATAATTCCCTGATTTTTTCCAGAATAACAAAATTTCCTGATAATTCCCTGATTCTGTAGACACCCTGTTCAATAACTTCGAAGTGTTAATTCAATCTTAAAACAATCAATTACAAATCTTGTTCCACTAAATACTTTTCATTAAAATAATGTTTTTGCAATAAATTCTTCATAAACATCTTCTTTAATATCTACAAGATTTCTTTCTTTTTACTGAAGAACTTCTCCAGGTTCCTTAAAATGAGAAAAAAAACCTTCTTTTTTCTCAAATAAATTTCGTTACAAATATAAATTAAACGTACAATCCTTCAATGCATGTTAGCACTCAATCATGTTACAAATATAAATTAAACGTACAATCCTTCAATGCATGTTAGCACTCAATCATGTTACAACAAAATATTTAATAATTCAATTTCTTAAATATCACATTTTATATTAAAATAATGAATCCAATTGTTACGAATTTTTCCAGGGATTTAACCTTCAATTGGATTAGGATAATAATTTTGTAATTATTAAAAAATTTTAATGATTGGATTAATTATTTAAAATTGAATTACAGTAGAATCTCAATTAACCGAAGTGATCGGGACCGGAGAGAGAAAAGAGAGCACTAAAAATGGCCGTCTGGAGACTGCAACAATTTCAACACTAGATTTTAAACACGTACATATGTACAAAATAACGAAATGTGATGTTTTCAATTATGTTACTATAATTATAAACAATAAATTTCTTAAATAGATGTCATCCAAGTCAGAAAATGCAATGTAAAAGTTTATATGACGTACGATACAATTCTTAAACGGAAGTTTGCTCTGCCGTAAGCATGACTAACGTCGTTTAGCACTTCTGTCCCAAAGTTGTTTCAGTAGCATAAGTTCTGTAGAATCAGAGTTAGTCTGTTGCTCCAACCACATCAGTCTTTAGCAAAATATTCAAAAGCATCGAAGTTGCTTATTTTAGAAGTTTCACCTGCTTCAATTCTGCTCACAATTTGGAACTTCTGTTCCACTGTTAACAAAATGCATTTTCGTTTAGGGGGCTCCATGGCATAAATGAATGTTCTACATTGTAAAGCCAACGCTTTTGAGTCGGACAGAAAGTAGCCAATAGAAAAGCAGAAGGCAGATGGGCTTGAACACGAATGGAATTTCCAGCAAAGGGGAACAATAGAATGGAATTTCCGACAGGAGCGAGGATGGGGGGCAGAAATTGTTTATTTACCAAAAAAAAAAACTTAAGGAAACCGATGTCAGTTAACAAGGTTCCGATTAAAAGAGTTTCGGATAATTGAGGTTCTACTGTATTATAATATTTTGTTATAACATTCATATTTAAAGATTATACAAAGGAAAAAAAAAAGCTAAAAGGAACATTTCAACATTTCCCAAAAATTCCAGTATTTTTATTAATAAACTTTCTCGTATCAGTATATAAGTGATGAAAAAGTTATCTTTTTAAATTATCTTGTGCTATAATTACTGACAATTATCATTTAAATTTATAAGAAATTCTTCGTTATATATTAATAAACAAAATAAACTTCTTCAAATGATATTATTGTAAAAATTCTTCATAACCACACGTTATCCTTTAAAACTCTTTAATCGTGATATTTCGCAATCTTTTATCAAGATTGCTTCGTCGGACTTTAGATATAAGTTTCAAAAACTTATTCCCTAAGATACAGAATTCATAACAATGATAGAATTTACAATGGTATAGCATTTGTAAAAAACAAGGGTAATACATCAATAATACTACATTATTATCAAGATACAATATGATGGGAACATAACATTCTTGTCTAAAGAACAAGGGGAAGGTATTACATCATTATGATTTCAAGAATAATTTTGACAAAACAAAGGGAAGGTAAAAAACATTATTACTTCGATACAATTTTAAAACCAATAATATTTTAGAGGAATTTGTCAACATTTTCAATACTTTTTTTGAATTTGTGTAAGGTGCAACTGTTAACTTTGAGAAATCTTTCTTTGTTGATACATGGGAAAGTGTTGATAACACAGGATTCAATCCTGAACCTATCTTTTTCTTCATCAATTTTGAATAAAATGTTGACTTTGGGGTCGGGATTGTGTTTTGTATGCAGGCAGTGGTCTCCCCAGTCTGATATTCCTTCGTTCTTGTTAGTAAAGGCTTGTACGTGTTCTCGTACTCTTTCTTTTAGAGTGCGGCCTGTACTTCCAAAGTTCACAGAACCACAATCCCTACATTTTAATTTATATATATTTCGTAATTTTATTTGCGAAAAACTTGACAAAGCGAAACGATAGCTTCTGCAAAATTAGAGTTGTGGTAGTTCGAAATTGATGGCTTTGAAGAAGTGCATTTTTTTTATCATTGCAATTTGGTTTTCTCTATTTCCAACAAAAAAAATGGATTCACAAATTGCATTATTCATAAAATTAAAAGTAACAATCTTTTAAATAGATGTAACATTGACACAAAGGAAGGCTGCAGAAAACAAGATTCAAATATTTTGATATACACATAGGAAATTTCAAATTTACTGGAAAACAATAATTAATGACTTTTCGTACCAGAAAATTGATAAATATTTAACTCCCTATTTCAGCGAAGGTGGTTTATTTTAAAATTTTATACTTTACTCAAACAAGCAATTTAAAAATACCTTTTTTTCCAGTGAATTTCAGCTAATCAAATGCGGAATCGTATTGATGGCGAAAAGTTAAAGATAAATGCTCATGCTGAAAACCTAACCACTCAAAATTTTATTTTAATTAATTTATTTAGTTTCTTAAATTTCTTTAAGGAAACTTTTATTAGCAAGTTGATAAAACTATGTAAAAATACACTGATGAAAATTATTAGTAAGAATAGTTTACAAAGAATTTGCCATTTCAGTCTGAGACATTACAGGCTTCAGAAATAAATTTAGACCAAATAAAACTTTGTGAAAGAAACATCAGAGATGACCACAGTAATGAGAGTAGGCCATTATTTACAGATTATTCCTAAACAAATAAAATAATATGGTTTAATAGATTACTTAAAATTTAGATTTACTTCATTGTTAAATCTAAATTCCAACATTTAGAAATATAAATACAAATTATACCAGATAATTATAATTAATAGCTGGAAAAAGTTACAAAAATTATTACTAATCCAGTTGGACTAAAAATACGAGGGTTGTAAATAAAGTAGTGGCAATATTGATACAACGCAATATTTAATGAACTAACACGTACAAATTGCCTTACATTCCTTCAATATAGTCACCGGCAAAGTCTATAACCGTTTGCAAAATTTCGGGAAGCCATAGGGAACCGTTGGCAAGGTGTTCTCTGTTGATGACGGCGAAGGAGCGCTGAGTACAGATGCCATGTCAGGAAATCGGCGGCTCGCAGGGGTTCCTTCATCTTCGGAATCAGGTCGAAGTCACAAGGACTCATGTCTGGTGAGTATGGAGGGTGTTCCAATACCTCCCAATGCTACAGTTGCAATAAGAGCTGGACGTTGTGTGCGACATGGCAACGTGCGTTGTCATGCAACACGATAGGGCAATCGTCTCGCAAGAAACGTGGATGTTTGCGCCGCTTAGTCGGACGCGGATGTCACTCCAGAAATCAGCAAAAGTAGTCACTGATGAAGGTTTGTCCCGCAGGCACAGCATGCGTAAGAATAACACCATCATAGTTATATGCCATAATTAGCATGAATTAAAGAGCCAATCGTCACCCAGGCTGGGGTCCACAGAAATTTCGACAGGAACCCAGCTTATGCTGACTGTGGCATACGACTAAGAGGGTGTTTACGACGTGGCATCTGTACTCTGCGCAGTAGGGAGCTAGGGAGCTCCATCGCCGTCAATGAGAAAATGTCCCCTAAGGTCGCCTTGCCAAAGGTCCCCTAAGGCTTCCTGACATTTGGCAAAAATGTAATAAACTTTGAGGGTGATTATATTGAAGGAATATAATGCAATTGTACGTGTTAGTTCATTAAATATTGCATTCTATCAATGTTGCCACTACTTTATTTATAGCCCTCGTATAATTAAGCTTCCATGTTATTTCTTTATTATAAATAATAGTGATTTTCATGCAAGTTCTGCAAAATAAACAATAAAAATTAATTATGATAGGGATCTCTTTGATTTTTGGACGGAAAGCCAATGCAATACTCGACTAAATCTCTTTGGCACAAATATAAAGTTGTCTCCTTCCATGACCTCTATAACTTACAGTTAGCTCTCTTCACCTATAAATTACTTAATAAAAATATCTCTTCTTCTATCACACTACCTACTAAGCCCCAGTCACATCTTTACAATACAAGGACCTCCTCAACTCTATTTACTCCAAGAATCGCATCAAATTATCAAAAAAGAGCTGTTAGCTACTCTGCTCCTTCTCTGTGGAATAAAATTCCCCCCAATATTCGTGAAAGTCCCAATTTAAAACAGTTCAAAAGAAAACTAAAACATCATCTGCCTACACTAACATAACCTTTCACAAATTTACAATTATCATTCTTACCTTCTCTTCTCTCCAATCCATAAGTTAATTCCTAATCTATCCGTTGTCAAGTCGCAAACGTCTACCTTCATCAGATATCTTCCAACCTCTCCTCTCCTCCTCCTTATTTCGCTATTTCTGTTTCTATTCTCTTTACTTTCTATCTATTTGGGCTAGGCTTAACCCCTTATCCGAAAATTTCTGTTCACGAATTATATGACATTTTTAATTATATATTTCATTATCATTTTACATAGATTGTATATATCACCAAATCTAAACTCCACAATTGTGTAATTCTTTTTCACATTTTCATTACAGATTAACTGTTCCTTTTATCCCCATTATAATTATTTGTTTCAATGTTTTTGTGTTATGCTCTGTTTTGTTTTCTCCATTATATGTAACCAGTAATGCTTTTTGTATTTTATTTTATTTTATTTTTTCTTGCCTGTGATTGACTCCCTGCCTGCCTTCTCGACGGGACTACCCTTAAGGCACAGGGACGTCACACTCATAACTATTATGTATTATCAAGGTTCCCTTAATCTACAGTCTAGAATGTTACCAACATTAAGCTACCAATTCAGTAAAGTGCTTTTTTTTTTTTAAACTCAGTTAAATTTAATTTTTATTCTTTAAAACAATAACTGGACAAGCAAAACTAATCTGGATTTCTAGATTTTAAAGAGTTAATTTCAATTTCAAGTAATGAAAAAAGTTTTACATAATTTATAGGCTCTGTAATATTACAAAAAAACAAACAAAGAAAAACAACAACACAAGTTTCAAAAATAAAAACTTAAATAAATGATAACTTATATATATATATAAAAAAAAAAAAAAAAAAAAATTTCTACAAAAAAATTATCAATCTCACAAAATGTTGGCGGTGAGATGATGCTTAGTTTTGCTCATCAAAGCTGGCTGTGATAGACAGTCAGCTGGAGCTATGACAAACCAATTTTGATGCCAGAACCATGCATAGGATACTTAGTAGTTGCAACCCATGAAATATTCATGGAAGTAAAACAAATTCCACTTTTTTGAAAAACACAAGATTGAAAAAAATGTTCTAAGCTAATTTTTTTAGAAGCCATGACTTCCACAACAGCTTATCTGTAATATGAATATTGGCTTATTTATTGAAAAAATATTAAAATATTGTTAAAAAAAAATTGATTTACCACTTTCGTAGTAGTCAGCACTGCGGTTTCTCATTATGAAATATAATGGCAACCTTCTGCCCTAAAAGAATAGGTTCGTCGAAATTGAGGCAATATTAACGGAAGTAAAACAAATGCCACAGTTTTGAAATATCCTGAAATTTTTGAAAAACACAAGATTGAAAAAGATGTTCTAAGCTCATTTTTTAAAAGCATATGACTTCCGCAACAGCCCACATTTAATTTGAATGACTAAGCCAAATTTTATTAAAATAAAAGAAAATAAAAAATTAATTTACCAGTTTAAACAATAACAATAACGAATGTCCAACAGCCAATACCAATAATCCTGTCTGGGCATCAATGAGGGCACTTGCATCGTCATTGTCCCCTACTTCTTGAATATTGAGAGAGTGGCGACACAGCCGAAATTATATAAAAACCGAGGTTTTACAAACTCTCTGATAAACTTTGACGCATGAACTTCATGCATTTCAGTGTAAACTTCATTTATGTGGGAAATAAAATCTCAATACGCTGATAATAATTGTGTAATCGCGATCGGTCATAGTGAAGTGGGAACATAGTAGAGACGCCATCTTTAAACATGGGCGTGACGTCATGCCTGACGTGTTCCAACGCTGCATATTGTGATTGGTTAATTCAAATTACAAATATCTGTACAACTTTTGCCTATTAATAGGATGATGACAACAAGAATTTATATAAATCTGAAAATACATTTATTAATATATTGGGCATTTTAGATAACATCATGCTTTCAATTTTTCGCTACCATTTATTTCCTCATGACTTTAGTTCATTTAGTCTTTTAAATTCTTCACTTTTATATGTATTGGATAGGAAGATATAATACTGCACAGAATGTTCTATATAAATCTTGACAATTGTACCAAGAGTTATGTTTTTCTCTATTCTTTATAGATAGTAAACAATCATTCAATTTTTATTAGGACAAACTCCACTGCAGATAATTACTATAATAAAACAATAGATTGTTTCATTATTATTGCTCAACACGAAATACTGTAGACTGAAAGGCTTTTAGAAGAAAGTCCATTTTCATTAAAATATTCAACAGTAATTAGTTGAGTAATGTACTGGATGTCATTTGTTATACGGACTCTGATCTGGCTGATCAATTACTTTTGGAATGACATGTCTCATCAATTATGACATAAATGAAACTTCACGAAATACAATATATTAAAAGTTGCAAGATAAATATTAAGTGAAAAAAAAATTCATGGTTTCCAATTTGCTTCAGTAAATGAAGGAAAGAAAAAGTGGATTATCAAAAGTTTATGCTGCAAAATGAGTATTTCAGTAAATTCTGAACAAAAACCCAAGTTTTACATTAGATATATTAGTTTTCCACAACACAAACCCTAAAGGTTGTAGGCCTTAGACCCCTTAGAACTTTTTCTTTCTAAAAAAGATAATAAAAGACTTAATTTTTTTGCAGCTACAAAAATGATTACCAGTGGATACCTTTATCTTTCCTAAAGCACAAATTATATTGGGCCCAAGGCTTTGTTTCTTAGGGTACTAAATTTCTATAAATCTATACACAATTGTTGAGATGGCTAAAGAAATGAAATTGTCCAAAACATTGTTCAAGGTTATCTATTACTAATTTGTCCTTAGATATCCAAATAAATCCCACTTCATTCTAATGAATTCTCACTCTTCAGAAGAGATGTTTTTGTATCTTCCATTTTATTAACGATAATTAAAAAGTGGTATTTGACAATTCTTAATTCAGAAAGAGCTATACAGTAAACTCCCGATTATCCGCAGATCTCTCCTATTTCTATTTTTTTTTATTGTACATTTAATTACGGAATTAAAAAAAATTAAATCTACAATAAGGTAAACAATAAAAGAGGCAAACAATGTAAGTCAGTGCTCCGCAACCTTTTCTCACCTACGGCACACCAAAGTTTTTCCTAGAATTCCGCTGCACATCAAAAACTAAAATATATCGATATATAATATATATAGGAAAATGACAGTAAGGCCCAACACAAGAATAAACAAAACAATTGCC
>JAFIDM010070201.1:100065-112566 GCA_023159025.1 Thereuonema tuberculata
TTCACTAACATTAACACAATTAACAGTTCTGTTCTATTTTCCATATTCTTATTTTAGCAACGTTAATAATCACTATTTAATCCACTTCTTAATTTTAATCAGTTTATAGTAGTTCACCTTGTATCGCAACATAAATGCAACATAAAATATTAATTTATCGTATTATCATATTACTCTTTATGAATAATAAAAGTTAATCTTTCGACGATTAGGGCTATTTGATACCATGTCGATAATGACTAATCATCTAGCATATAGTAACTTTATTATATTATTTCAATAGTTTTTAATCTAATATGATAAATAATGTTATCAATAGTTTATTCAATATAATTATCTTTGATATATTTCTCCATATCACTTTAGGCTTACCCGTTCTCGGCTGAATTCATATTTTCGAAAGTTCCATTTCTTCCGATTGAAGCATTTTGGATATCTTCGCAATCTAGGTTCCTGAATAATAATTAAATATCCTACTTACAATAAAATGAAGTTCTAGTTGCGGTCGTAACGCTTCCATTTTACCAAGTTTCAAAAAGTCCGCTCTCGTAATGGCGTACCAATCGAACGTCCCAAACATTGATTCTTTTTTCCATGATGCGGAACGCAGAACCGTCCACTAATATCATCAGGTATTGCTATAAGTAATTATCTCACTATAATTAATAAAAACATGTTTGATTTGGCTTTACATTCCATCTCTGGATTTTATGTCACAGAAATCGTATTTCTGCTTCTGACATCCTTCATGTCTTCCTTCAACCACCTCTCATCTACTTCTCCCATTCAAAAGGAGATTCCGCTTCACTTTGATTTTTACTCATGACGTCCTTACTTTTATGCAAATTACAATTTTGTCGTCTTTTTAATATTTAAATTTCAAGCTTGTTTAATTATGAACTAATTATTTATAAATATTAAAAATATAAATAATCTACAATAAATATTTTATTAAAAGATATTTTAAACTATTTTCCTGTGTCCTAGGGTCTCTTGTGTCTTGAAAAAAAAAATACTACAATACTTGCACCCAGACGTACAAGAATCAACATTGCAACTTATCCCTTTGAAAAAGTTAATGAATATATATATCTTGTCTCATTATTAACTTCGAGTTAAAGGATGAAATTAATAGAAGAATCAATTCAGCAAATAGAGCATATTATGCACTTCTGCCAATAATTAAAAGTAAAATAATAACAAGGAAAAAGAAATATATATATAACTCTGATAAGAGCTATTGTGACATATGGGGCGGAATAATATGGGACATTAACAAAGAATGTATTTACAAGACTTGCAATATTTGAACGTAAGGTAGTAAAAAGAATCCTGGGGGGGGCGTCAAACAAGGAGACTGCTGGAGAAGCAGATACAACAATGAACTATATGAATATTATAATGATATAAATATGGAAACACATCATCCTATTAATAGACAGAAATTGTCCGGATATTTGTATGTTTGTTATCCCAAAAGCGCTACAGACACAGTATTTAAGCAAGAAACAAAATACAAGGTGGTGCTACCAACATTTCTGTGTCATCCCAACAGCGCTATAGAAACAGTATTGATGCCAAAACAAAATACAAGGTGGCACCACAAACATCTCTTTGTCTGGATTGACATTATTTTAGGGCAGGAGGTTAACTTATAATGACAAAGCGCAGGACTACTACACATGTTTTGTTTTATTAATTACATGTGATCTCGCACCCATTGACTCTTCAAGCATATTTCGAAACTAATCTCTAATTATGGATAATTACATGCTTGCAAGAGTTACCATGATCAAAATACGTATTTTGTTTTATTGCTTAGTCATCATTCAAATTACATGTGGGCTGTTGTGGAAGTCATGGCTTTTAAAAATGAGCTTAGAACATCGTTTTCATTCTTGCGGTTTTGAAAAATGTCACGGTATTTCAAAAATGTGGAATCTGTTTTACTTCCGTGAATATTTCACGGGTTGCCACTAGTGTTAAATTATTAAGGTTAAGATGATTAGGACATGTGATAAGAATGAACAATAATATGAGAGTTAAGAAAGTTTACAATGAAAAGCCAGAGGGTATAACGACTAGAGGAAGACCGAAATTACGATGGATGGATAGTATAAGGAATGATATAAAGGAATTTGGAATTACAAATTGGAAAGAAAAGGCGGAAAACAGAGAAGAATGGAAGAGAACTCTGAAGGAGGTAAAGGCCCAAATGGGGCTGTAAGACTAAACAATAATAATAAGAAGAAAATAATCTGAACAAGATAAAATGTGTTCTGGAAATTTGGAATAATAAGGAAGTTTCCAAATATCCAGGGAAAAAAAATTGTTAGTTTTCAATACATATTTTTTTTTAATTTAATGAAAATATCTGTATAGGAAACTACATTTGCTAAGGATAAGTTACTCAATTTTGAGAAGGTGTTAAAATTATCTGCAGTGATAAAATATATTTTTTGTTGGGGAAATTATTCAAGAACTTTTTAAATATTACTGAAGATATTTTTCTTCCTAAATTTATTTATTCTGACCATTTTAATAAAATAAAAATATTAGAATTCAATTCAAATAAGATGAAACTATTAATTACTAAGGCATGCGTTACTAAATACTAAAGAACAAATTAACAAATTAATAAAACTACAAAATAACTGCTTCCCTTTGTTGAAGTTGTTACATTATAAATAAGTTAAATTATTAAATAAGAATGACTATAATTGCTCATTGTATTATTATTTTTTTAAAATGAAAAGAAGTTTAACGTGCCCGATGATTCAAAGAAATAAGTAAACAAACGAAGACACAACGTTACAAGATAGAATTCTCACCCTGAGTTGTCGCTGGAAAGAGAGTGGGACGGACCGTTTCGTACTTTTTAGGACTCATCAACCAGCCAAACTCCACCGATGACAGACTCAGAAGGTGGGAGATGTTAGTATCCCAGGTCTCGCTGCCGAGAGCGGGACCTCTTCCCGAAGAAATCCTAATCAAAAAATACAAATATTCCTTGTTCTGCAATCTGCTAGAGCGAGACCTGGGATACTAATCTCTGACACCTTCTGAGGGTGCGTATATAAAATGGAACCACGGTTATGGTCACAACCTTCCGAGCAACCACGCCGTCTATAAAATAAACCGGTTACTCCAGCCAACCAGTGACCGCGTCTATAAACACCAACCAGATTTGCGGTTGCAGTAACCGAGATTATGTTTTTGCAACCGGGTCAGGAGGTGGGTATTCCTTCGGTAGCAGACGATGCGATATACTTTCAATTTCGTTTCTATTATTTTTTTTATTTTTTTTTTACATTTGCAATTTCACTTCTATTAAATTTATTTTTTTAAATTTATTTTAGACTTCCAATTTCGCTTCTATTAAATTTAATTCTTTTTAATTTATTTTAGACTTCCAATTTCGCTTCTATTAAATTTAATTCTTTTTTCTTTTTAGACTTGCAATTACACTTCTATTAAATTTTCTTTTTTTTTATTTATTTTAGACTTGTAATTTCGCTTCTATTAAATTTAATTTATTTATTTATTTTAGACTTGCAATTTCGCTTCTATTAAATTTAATTCTTTTTTCTCTTTAGACTTGCAATTTCACTTCTATTAAATTATTATTTTTCTTTTTAACTTCGTTCTTTTTCTTAAAAGAATAGTGAATATATTCCTACTTCTTAATTTCAATGGCAATGTGATTGCTTCATTAATGATAAGTAACTAAAAATAGTAACTATACTTTTATGCAACACAGACAAGTAAAAAAAGGAATAAAGAAAATTATTGTCTGTTATTTTTTTTAATTCGCCTCATGTATGGTGTGTGGATGTCGACACGAATGCCTAAGTGTCGCGACACCGGGCCCTTTTATTTAGGGCATCTTTGTCGGACACCGAAGTTTGCGGGCGGTGCTGGCCAGCACTCTGTCGCGGACGGTGCGCCTAAGGTCGGCAGGGGAGCCAGCGGTACCGGACTCTAGTTGCGGTGGCACGAAAACGGAGATATTCCGATAGGTAGTGCCACGGCATCACGGAACGTTGCCATCGTGTTGTATATGAAACAAAGAAGTAAAATAAAAAAATCTTCATCTTTTTATAAACATTGCTATATTTCGCAGATATATTTTATCTGCTTCTTCGGGCTTAGAATATTCTTCATTAATAAAAGATTTAAAAGATAGAATAATAACAATATATAGTAATTACAATTTGAATAATACAGGGTCATACATGTCAGATCATATACATATTAATAATTTATAATTATTACAGTTAATGTTGTTGTCAGATTTTTTTAAACAATACCAAGTAATCACCAGTATGATAATAGCAGAATAATAACATTATAACAATAAATTATTGGTTAAGAGTAGAACAATGAGATTTTTGTAACTTTTTACAATAAATTTTTATATTATTGGATTTTTTGATATCTATATAATTTTTCATGAATTTATCTAATATAATTTGGCTCACTAAAACACCTTTTTGCTTGTTAAAGCAATTGAAGCTTCTTATTATGCAAGCTTCGAGCATAAACCTCAGTTCTGTATTGTGTATATTTTTGAAAACAATTTGCACGATCGGGTCTGGATTATGTCCTAATGTTAGTGAATGGTGGGCCCAATCTGATATCTCTGGATGGCGGTTCTTGGTAGTGCTAATGTGTTCTTTTAGCTTTCTCCCTGTGTCACCAAAATAAATTCCGTTGCATGATCTACATTTTAATTTATAAATAACACCTGCCATTTCCATAATATCATTACTTTCTTTTCTTTTACAAATTAAAGATCAAAAGAAAATAAAGGATAATATTAAGAACGACAAAGAAATTAAAAATATCATAAGAATTCCATACAATGTTAAGATCTCAAAGAGAATAAATGAAATTTGTAAGATTAATGAAATTTCGATTATTCGTACAGCTAATCAAAATTTAGGATCTTTAATTTGTAAAAGAAAAGAAAGCAATAATATTATGGAAATGGCAGGTGTTATTTATAAATTAAAATGTAGATCATGCAACGGAATTTATTTTGGGAACAGAGGGAGAAAGCTAAAAGAACGCCTAAAAGAACACATTAGCGCTACCAAGAACCGCCATCCAGAGATATCAGATTGGGCCCACCATTCACTAACATTAGGACATAATCCAGACCCGATCGTGCAAATTGTTTTCAAAAATATACACAATACAGAACTGAGGTTTATGCTCGAAGCTTGCATAATAAGAAGCTTCAATTGCTTTAACAAGCAAAAAGGTGTTGAAGTGAGCCAAATTATATTAGATAAATTCATGAAAAATTGTATAGATATCAAAAAATCCAATAATTTATTGTAAAAAGTTACAAAAATCTCATTGTTCTACTCTTAACCAATAATTTATTGTTATAATGTTATTATTCTGCTATTATCATACTGGTGATTACTTGGTATTGTTTAAAAAAATCTGACAACAACATTAACTGTAATAATTATAAATTATTAATATGTAAATGATCTGACATGTATGACCCTGTATTATTCATATTGTAATTACTATATATTGTTATTATTCTATCTTTTAAACCTTTTATTAATGAAGAATATTCTAAGCCCGAAGAAGCAGATAAAATATATCTGCGAAATATAGCAATGTTTATAAAAAGATGAAGATGTTGTGTTTTCTATTTATTACAATTATCATTTCTGAAGTTATGTTTAAACAAAATAAAAAATATTTTTTTTAATTTAATCGTCGAGTAAAAAGCAACTCTGTATTGTAAAATAGAAATGTAATGTAAAATGCGTCCATTCTGTCGTCTGCTATGACAGTTTCTCTTGTGTAATTCTCAATTCTTGCTTTCTTTCTACCTACATTACTATACATTGATAACATAATAATCTCTTCATCTGACGAGGATGAGGAATCAGTACTTGATTCTTTTTCTAACAATGAATAAAGTTCGGATTCAACTTCTAACAACAAATCGACAATCTTGGTAGCCCATCTTTGAACACGACTGTAACCCACACCGTCTGTCATCAATGGAGTTTGGCTGGCTGATGAGTCCTAAAACGGACGAAACGGTCAGTCCCAGTCTCTTCCCGTGACAGCTCAGGGTGCGAATCCTATCTTGTAACGTTGTGCCATCGTTTGTTTACTTATTTCTATTATTATTTTAGTTAAACAGTTTTTAAAAGTTTGTTAAGCTATGTAATATAATAAATTATAGATGATAAAAGAAAGATAGAGCCAAAAGAAAAAATATATTCATTCCAAACCGGCCTGTTTTCGATTTCCTCGGTTATTTTTATACAAAAGAAAGTTCAAAGTTATCTTTGGATTAATATAAAAAAGGAGACGCTCCGATGCGGCAGCCTTGTTTTCACCAATAAGCCTAATAAAGACGATCCAAGATCATTATTGCACATAAGAAGTTGGTCAATCTGACAGAAAATGAAAATAATAACTACAGGAACGATCCGATATGCATTTCAAGAAGTTCCGAAGTCGCAGCGCCATTTTCTAAAAGGTGGCAGGCGCTTACTGCGCAGTTTGTATTTTACGAAAAAAGAGAATTTTATTATCCAATCATGTGACGAATGATTGAATCGTAGTTTCTCGGGTAATGTCGGGACTATCCGGTAATAAGATAACATAAAATTATTATAGGCGAATCAGAGATGAGAGAAGTAATGAAATGACCAATCCTGGAGTACCTTGTTGGCCTCGTGTTTAGTTCAACATGGCTGGTGAGTATCGTTTAGTTTGTCGAGAAGGTTTATGTAATTTCCACTTTCATCTATTCATACTTGAACATTTTCTTGCAGACATATATTATTTCGAAGGGGATATTGACGAGTCACAAGGAGAAGGTAAGATTCCTTAACTTATAAGTTAATAATCGATGAAATCTCGAGAGAAAAGCGACCCTACTTTTGAGTCATTACATGTAATACGGTAGTGAGACAACTAAGCATGGCCACTTTCTCTGCATGCGTTCGAGTGATGTGTGATGGGTGCATGTTTCGTACAATTGTCAGCCTCCGGTAATTCTTCGAATCCTTTTAAAATGGCCATAAAATTCATTTTGTCGAAATCGCCTGTTACGTTTCACAAAAATTGAATGACAAGGGAAGTGCAAGCTAGGGTGGTACCCGAAATTAGACTTGGGTCCAAAAGCACGGCCGTGTCCTCTGGAGGCGAGCATATCATATTCGAGAGACAAGTAGGAAGTGTCATGTGACTTAAACGTATGTGGGAAGAGGGTTTTTCTCTTCTGACCTCATTCATTTTTTTTAACCTCTCTCAAGGCGCGGAAATTTCATTCACTTAATCTGGGCGCGGCGAAACATAAGTGTGCATTAGGATTCTTTGGGGGTTATTGGGACCAATGTGATTATGAATGGCCGAGAGGGACAAGCTTCACTTGGTCCGTTGTCGTCTTGAAACAGTGTTGAGGTATCCACATCATTGATCTCATTTCTACTATTACAAGTTAACAATGTATCACCATTTTGATACATGTAGCATACGTTTAATCGATTTTTAAATGTGTAATTTTAATCTGGGATTTGGGCAAACAGATTATCTTGTAACTTACCATTACTCCGATTCCCGTTCCAACAAAACCCGATTTTCCTTTGCATTTGTGATTAAAATTTCGCCTTTGAGAATATCAAATGCAAAGATTAGGACTTAAATGAAATATCTTGTTAAAATAAGCCTAATCATGGCTCTCAAAAAATGTTTCTATAAACCTCAAATTCGCGCTCAGTATTATTTATTGATTTATAGTAAGTAAGAAAAATTATTTAAGTACACCTTAAAATGGGCTGTAAAAAACTTGTTCAGTTGGCAAATATTAATTCATTACAGTATCCCAGATAAGGAAAGAAAATAATAGATCATTGTCTTTATTAAGATTCCAGCTGATTCTTTAGTAATAGTTGGATCCCTAATAGAAAAGAAAAGAAGTTCAGCTCAGATTAATTAATATTTTTCATTGTAAAAATGGAGGAATACGATTAACCTCAAAAGCCTTGTTAAATGTAAATGCCATAATGGCGTTCATGAGAAATTAATACCATTTTTTTAAAGCATCTCGTGGCCTTTTTGTGAAGCATGGTATTTTAATATCCTAAAACTTTTCAAAAAAGTGAACTTAGAAGATAAGATTTATGAAAGACTAAGTTAATTTGTAGGAGATAGCTTTCAATATAATACAGCTTGAATTTACCTGATTTTTTTTAATAATTGTGGGAACTTCATTGCCAGCAAACATTTTCAATTATAGATTTAAAATTTTGTTTTAAATTTGCCTATATTTGTAATCTATTTCAAGAAATTTTACATTGGCTTCTAGGCAAGCTACCTGGAATCAGAACTGCCAAATTTTTATTCTTCAGTTATCATTTTAAAAAAACCAACAACTTTAATCTGAAGTTCTACAGAAATAGGATTTTTGTAAGAATTAGAAAGCAGTATGGTGTCTTCTTAAAAAAAAAAATAACTAGCAGGGAAATGTATTTATTCAAAATAGCATAAAACATTTAATGTTGTAATAGTGACAGGAGAATCTTAAAAACTTCTGTAATGAAATTTGCATTAAGTTTTCTTTAATTTTTTTTAAATTGTTGAATTGTTAAATTAATTAAGAACTGTGAAAAAAGCATTTCTTTATATAACTTGCTCAAAACAATTAAAAAGTAAAAAGTCACACTTAAAATACAAAAACGGAAAATCTATGTATTTACATTAAATGTCAAAAAAAAAAGTTTAAATTCTTCTTTGAAAGTTAAGTAATTAATTTTATTCAAAACTTCAAGACTAAAAATCCACTTTGAAGTATTACAAATTTTTAACCATTCTGACTACCTTCGGGAATTTTTAAAAAGTCCAATTCAGTGTATTTATTATGATGATTGAAATATTTAATTCATTTTGTGATTTAGTAATTGTAATGTAAGAGTCTGCTTATTAACATGGAGTTAAAAATAATGAAAATAACCTTTTTTTTTTTTTTTTTTTTAAATAAAAATTTTGCATTATATTCTGAAAAATTATGTTTACAAGCCTTGGGGAAGGGGGAGGCGTGAATCTGAAAAACTTCACCGAAAATTTAAAATTACTATTAAATAGCATCAACAGATTATAATTTAAAAATATATATATATATATATACAAATTTTAAATATATTTTTGAGAATAATTAACTTATAAACATCATCTCCACAGAAATATATTTATTAAACGAATTTTTCGTCTTCTTTACTTTTTCAACTTTTTTCAAAACAATGAAATAATTTTAGTGATATCACATATCGTATATACTCTCCTGGACATAGTTTAAAGCAACAATCACTTACTCCTGACTAACAGGAGATGATGTTTATTTGTTAATATGACAATAAATAGAAGGAGATAAGAAAGAAATATGGACTTAAAACAAATAATTAACTTGTTAGTTTTAGCAAAGTGTTTTTTTTTTTAAGAAGATTTAACATCCGTGCTTATTAATAAAATAAAAAAAGACCAACACATTTGACTGATTTTTTTAAAAAACATTTAAAACACTTTAAAATACAGGACACAACTGGTATCACGTCCATGATGAGGCATTGACGAGTTGCAATCATTACTAAAAAATGGATATTTAAGTGCTCTCACAGCCAATGGGATGAAATCTGCAAGACAGGTGGTGCCATCGTTCGGCGGAAAAGTATAGACTAGACTCCCTCTATGGGTTCAAACATGGAACTTATGGCGAAGTCATCTGCTGTAAACATTTTGTAAAGTAGCATCTTAACGGGAACCTCAGAAGAAGAAAAAACAAACAAGGAAATTTAGGGCTGCGAACTAGTGGGAATTATTTTTCCATATCTCTACTTCGTTTTTGGAAGCCATATTGATAAATTGAGGATAAGGATCAATTACTTACGTTTGCGAATGATATGTTTGCTTTCATTACAAATGATGAGGGGATGGGACCGAGGCAATCGAAATACAACACCCTACGGATTATGATGGAGTGGATATTTTTGTACTGAACTGAGAAACTTCGAAATACAATAATTGGATGGAGCTGTTAATGAAATACCGTAAGAATGTAGGAATTTTCTTAATGTGGGGAATATTTTGGCATGATATAGGATGGATACATACTTAATATTACTATTTCTCATGCGAACAGCCGATATATATATATGCTATTTAAAGCTCTGGCTAGATGGTATTAATGAATTGAAGAGAATAATCATTGGAAAGTAAATTGTAACAGATAGAAAGCAATTCGCTATTAAAGTTAAATAATGAACTGGAAATTCTAAAAGTTTTATGTGCCGCCATGTTGACTACATTGATTTTAAAAGAAATCGGGCAATATGAAAAGAAGTTTAAAGTAAGACCTTTATCCGTGATTTTT
This sequence comes from Thereuonema tuberculata, assembly GCA_023159025.1. Lineage (NCBI taxonomy): Eukaryota > Metazoa > Arthropoda > Chilopoda > Scutigeromorpha > Scutigeridae > Thereuonema > Thereuonema tuberculata. The sequence goes on from JAFIDM010070201.1 coordinate 110,477, forward strand.
CGAAATTCAGAAGTATGGATTAAACTGTGCTCAAGCTTCACAAATACATCTAGAAATGCAGTGCCAGTGTTGGTTTCCTTTTCAATTTTGAATTTAATATCATTATGAATATTGCCAATTATGTCGAGAATTCCAAACTGGATAGAACTATCTGTGTAAAAAATGAAATAGTCAATATAACAGCAGTATAGAGGAAATAGCAACTGCCCTTCATCGAAAATGGCGAAGTCCGAATCCTCAATATAAATCATGCAAATTCCGCGAGATAGCAGAAGCAGACAAACCCTCGGACTGCCTATAATACTTATTATCAAACATGAAAAACTGCATATTAAACATAGCCTTAAATAAAACCATTGTGGAAGGTCAATGAATTTGAAAATTATTGTAATCTTTGATTTTTGACATGGCCTTACAAACCAAATCAAAAGAAATAGAAGTGAATAATGATTCCAAATATTTCAAAGATAACTTGTAATTTTAAAGCTGGCTTCTTTTTTAAATGTGTTTTCTTTTGGAGGGGACAGCAGCCAGGTGCAGAAGTGGTTTCCCGTATCACTTTTGCACTATCTGAGTGTGTTTGGCTGAACTGCAGTTCACAAAAAGGACAAAACGGCCGTCCCAAACTCTCAGCAATGAAAGCTCAGATATTTTTCATTTCTTTGTCATTTAAAAAAAAAAAAGGGTTTTTAATTTTAAACTGGTTTTAATAAATTCAGTTATATTTGTTTGTATTTGTGAAACTGTTTTAAGTGATATCTGATATGCAATTCAGAATTGAAATTGCCCTCCACATCTTAAGAAGCATTCATCATAACTATTAATATTATCCAAATATCTTATTTTTTTCTTAGTTTAATAATGAAAAACATTTAATTTAAATTCCAGGAAATTTCTTGGGATTCTTATGTTTCTATAGAAATTTTAGTTTCATTTATAGGGGTGGGCGAGTACTCGAGTTTTCGAGTATCTGTCGAGTATTTTTTAATACTTGAAGCTCGAGCGAGTAGTGGAGACTACTAAAAAACGCGAGTCGAGTAATTAAAAACTGTTGAATCGTATTATTTTACAAAAAATATATTTCAAAATTAAAAACATACTTGAGTGTGTGTTGTTTTATTTAATCCCATTCCTTTAAATGAATACTGATTTAATTCGTATAATCAAGCAATAAGTAGAATAATTAATTCAACAGTCATCTATAATTTGTTCCCGAACACCGTGGTCGGAGTAGACGGGACAGAGACAGCATCACAGACTACGCATAGTAATCTTTATCGTATCATTATCGGTAAAAAAAGTTCCTCTTAATGTTGCCAAAAATAAATATGTCCCGATTCTTAACGTTACAAAAATTCCAGCAAATTCAACAATGAGTTTGATATCCTTCCGCATATTGCTAAAAGATTACGATATTACCGAAGTGGGTGTGAATCGATATTAAATAAGATACACTTTGTTCGGACCATGCATTCACATTGCCACAGCCGAAGTCCAAACTTTAATCCATTCCAGTTAGTTTTCCCCAGAAATACGAAATCAATCAACACAACAGTGCTCCAAGTGGTCACAGTATCAACTGATTCCTTTTGAATATATCGCTCTGTACTTGTCAGACTGGGTTAGTGTAACAGCCAGCCACCAGGATCGCTAGCGTCTCTCGGGAGACATTTATTGAGTTATAATTTACATGTTGCAATTATAGTTTATTAGGGCACTTTACTTACTTGATTAATTCTAAATGTAATATTAGAATTATATTAGGCCTGCTTAATACTTACCTGACGCTATTTTATTTACACTTGACCCTTTTTTTTACTATATTTGTATCTTGAAGTATGGTCATTTCAGATATTATAGTTTGGTCACAAAATTGGAAAAACTTATTTATTTACACAATTTAACATTAAAAGTAAAGTAACAGAAAAAGATTAAGTCAAAATTTTATAATTTTGAGTTTATACATTTTTAGGCCTATATAATTGTAAACCAATATCTTAGAGATAAGGAACATTGTTTGTTTTAAATTTTATAATAAAAACTATTGGAAACTAAGTCTTTTACTTATAACCCGTGCTACAGTGGCGTAG